>JBAMBS010001433.1:0-36006 GCA_037044455.1 Zygothrica quintamaculata
CTTATTTTGCGATCTTTTGCTCTTTGCTTCTATAGTTTAAAGCCTACCAACGTCAGCAGGAGGCGGTTAGTCATCAATAAGTAAGAGCCCATTATCCCTGATAAGGATTATAATAATAATAATAATAATAATAATGTATATAACTTTATTTATGCACTAAGAAGTCTAAATATAGTCGACATATTGTTGTTATATTGTTGCAGTTGTTGTAGTTGTTGCTGTTGCTGTTGCTGTTGGTTCGTCACAATTCTCAAGTTGTCGCCTTATAGGGTAAACGCGAATGAATGAAAAGATTTTGCATAAATGAGATTGGAATTCGCTGCGAATTCCGCTGATTTGCGATGTGCATTTATATTTTGATTATGCAAATATTCACATAAATATATATATTTATATAGTATATAGTAAATAATATATATATATATATATATATATATATAAAGATATTTTTGTTTGTTGTGTTTATCATTGGAGAAACGAATTGAGGGTTTGCCTTATCGTTAATCGTAGTAACCTTTACTTACTTACGTCATGCACTTTATGAGACATACACACATACATACAAAAACACAGACACACACACACACAGACACACATTTATGTGAATAATATGTCAATCTGTCTGTTTATTAATTCAATCAACAGGAATCAAGGTTATAATCGGGGTTTGGCTTATATCTTATAAATGTTAAATAACATTATTTTGATTTATAATAACTCACAGATTTATCGATTGTTATCGATTATTTAAAATAAACTTTATTCAACAGATTTTCTAATGACAGCTTAACTTCTAAAGCTTATAAAATTATGGCAATTATATTTTTCAAACTGAAATTTAATATTTTAAACCAGAATTGAACTAAATTTGAGATTGATATTTGAGATATTGTTTGATATCAATACAAATGTTTATATATATTTCTTAAACTTCTTACAATTCCTAACAGAGATTTGTGTTACAATTCATTAGAAAAGAAATTGAATTGAATTGAAAGTTATTCGATCTGAATATACGATACTTATTTGCTTTATATATAAACATATATAATTACTATAGATCTATACTTAATATCAACTAATTCCGGGGCTTATCAACAGCTTTTGCAACAATTGTGAACTGTTTTTCCCTTTAAAGTTTTGCTAACAATAAACAACTGTTTTAATAGAACTTATGAGTATGCCAATTAGATAAAACCTCTATATATATATATATATATATTTATATATATGTATATATCAGATTCATAGAGTTCTTATTTCCTATATAAAGTCAGTCTATATTTATTAACTTTCAATTGAAGTTTATCAAGCCACACCCAATATATATACACATATATAAGTATATATATATATATATATTTATATATATATATATATTTGTCTTTTGGAGAAGATTTCTTTAAATCCGTGTGGCAATGGCGTGTCCATCGGCAGTTATCGCCAATTTTTTTCTCGCCTGGTTTTGGGGCAGCGTAAAGGAAAGGGGAAATCTTAATCAATGAACGGCATTGTCAGGCGGCAGTCAGTCCGAGTGTTAAATATATTTCGCATTTTATGTCTTAATAATACCCTTAATATAAAATGGTTTAATAAACTTATGTAAACATTATGTAACACCAAAAAAATCCAATTCGTTTTTTCTCTAATTCTTTCTAATTATATAAAAAGCATCAGTAAGCTTTCAAACGCAGTTAGGTTTATTTTAAATAATCAGTTTATATATACTTTTATAGAGTATCTAGATATCTTGCTAAAAATATAATAATATGCTAACTTGTTCTCATTTGGTTTATGGATGCAATGTGGCATTCAAGTACTCGGCTACGCAAATCGCATGCCAAGCAACGTGCAACTGCATGCGCTATATATATATATATATATATATAAATATGTATATAAGTATGTATATAAGTATATATGTGTATATAGTATATATATATATGTATGGCTTATTTGGCAGGAAATAACGTGGGAAATATATATATATATATATATTTATATTTCAGTATACATACACATATATATATATATATATATATATAAGTATGTATGTAAATGGATATTTTTGCTTGAAGGAGCACTCATATCTATAATATAATAATTGTGCACGCACAAGTTACTGATATGTATAAAAGGGGTTTTAATTAGCCCACAGATGTTTATCTATTGACATAATTTGTCGGCATTATGTGGTGTACTCCAGCTCTATGTCATCTTTGGGCCACCTTGATGCAGGCTAATTGAAAATTACAGGCCATACGCTTAACCCAATCTACTCAATTTACCCAACCACCCACCCATCCATATACGCACATACTCAATAGCCACACCCACTATACGTATGTGTTTGTTGTCTACGTGGCATACATCCCCCTTTGAGCCCATTGAACGTCATTCGATTTGATTTGTTTGTTTGCTTTTGTTTGTGTTTATTTATTGTGTATTTTGTTACTTTTAATGCATCTTTTATCTGGATTTTGCCATCAATAAGCCAGACCCATTGCCGTTGTCCATTGTTGCCGTCTGATAGTGATACAAACAACAACAAAGCAACAAAACAACAAAATTTGTGCCCCATTGTGTGGCACAGACAAGAGTTACCCAAGTGACGACGTAGTTGTCGACAACGTCTTGTTTACTCAAATTTCAGCCACTGTATCTATATGAGAGGAGAGAGCTGGGGAGTAAATCAAGTGCGATTTATCTGCAATTTCATCCTTATACTCATGCCCAATCCATCTCATCCCAAGTCAGAGTTCATTTGGTTTCTGCAACATCTTTGATATGAAAATGTACTAACTAGTTGCCTAGTTGACCCCCATTTGCTTCATTTGCTTGAACTCCTCTTTTTTTTCTTCTCCTACATCTATAGACATTCTCTTCGTACCCTTCAACCCATTTTCTTTCTTTTTCTTTGTTAAGTCTTTAGTTTATTTGTTTAAGAATCTTCCTTGTTTATCTCTCGCTCAGCTTTTCTTCATCATTCCCGGAAAATTTCAGTTATTCACTTTGTATACAATTATATTGTTAACTATATATAAACTCTCGATCAGCTGGCATTCAAATACAGAAATTATAAACAGATTTAGTTCCGATTAATCATGCAGGTTGAATGCCCTCAAAGAAAACTATTTTCAACCTATTTAAGTTTTTTATTTATCTGAGCATTTTTTTTTTAATTTATTTAAGTAACTTTTTTTATAAATATTTTTATTACTTATTTTTAATACTTTTTTTTTTATTTTTTTTTTATTATTATTACTGATATATATTACTTTTTTATTATATTATTTTTTAATATTATTTTTATTTTATTATTTTTAATATATTATTTTTAATATATTCTTTTTAATATATTATTTTTATTATATTATTTTAATTATTATTTATTGCAACTTTATTTTTATTATTTTTTTTATCATTGTTATTAGTATTAATTTGTTATTTGTATAAATTTTATTAATTATAATTGTTTTACTGTTACTTTAACTATTTTTATTATTACTGTTCTTTTGTTTTATAGTACAATCTTTTTTTTGTAAATTTAATAATATTAATATTTTTTTATTTTATGATTTATTTATAGCATTTATTTTATTATTCTTTTTATTTTTTATAGATTCTATCTTTTTATTTATTTACCGTTTTTATGAATTTTTTAAATATTTTTTTATTATAATTTTTATTTTATCATATATTTTTTTTTTATTTTTTTTTTTAATATTATTTTTGATATTAATCTTTCAACTGTTTTATTTTGTTTTTTTTTATATAACTTTTACTTTTTTTTTGCGTTTAATTGTGATACCAAAATTATTACTTTAGTTTCAAAATTTTATATCTTATATATTAATTATATAAATCTATATATTATTTCATACTTAATTATCTTTACCTCAACGACGTCCAATTAAATACGAAAATTTTTGTCATTTTGTTGGCCTAGTTAAGTCTTGACAGATCTTTTCAATAAACCCTAATGAGCATTGCAAGCCATTTAAAATCCGTCTATATGGTATGCAGGGAGAGGTATAAACATATATACATATATATATATATACATATATATATATATATATAGATATATTGTTTTATACCTCTCCTGCATACCATATAGACGGATTTTAAATGGCTTGCAATGCTCATTAGGGTTTATTGAAAAGATCTGTCAAGACTTAACTAGGCCAACAAAATGACAAAAATTTTCGTATTTAATTGGACGTCGTTGAGGTAAAGATAATTAAGTATGAAATAATATATAGATTTATATAATTAATATATAAGATATAAAATTTTGAAAACTAAAGTAATAATTTTGGTATCACAATTAAACGCAAAAAAAAAGTAAAAGTTATATAAAAAAACAAAATAAAACAGTTGAAAGATTAATATTAAAAAAAATAAAAAAAATAAAAAAAAAATATATAATAAAATAAAAATTATAATAAAAAAATATTTAAAAAATTCATAAAAACGGTAAATAAATAAAAATAAAGAATCTATAAAAAATAAAAAGAATAATAAAAAAATGCTATAAATAAATCATAAAATAAAAAAATATTAATATTATTAAATTTACAAAAAAAAGATTGTACTATAAAACAAAAGAACAGTAATAATAAAAATAGTTAAAGTAACAGTAAAACAATTATAATTAATAAAATTTATACAAATAACAAATTAATACTAATAACAATGGTAAAAACAATAATAATGATGCAATAAATAATAATTAAAATAATATTATAAAAAAAAATATATTAAAAAGAATATATTAAAAATAATATATTAAAAATAATAAAATAAAAATAATATTAAAAAATAATATAATAAAAAAATAATATATATCAGTAATAATAATAAAAAAAAAGTATTAAAAATAAGTAATAAAAATAATTATAAAAAAAGTTACTTAAATAAATTAAAAAAAAAATGCTCAGATAAATAAAAAACTTAAATAGGTTGAAAATAGTTTTCTTTGAGGGCATTCAACCTGCATGATTAATCGGAACTAAATCTGTTTATAATTTCTGTATTTGAATGCCAGCTGATCGAGAATTTATATATAGTTAACAATATAATTGTATACAAAGTGAATAACTGAAATTTTCCGGGAATGATGAAGAAAAGCTGAGCGAGAGATAAACAAGGAAGATTCTAAAACAAATAAACTAAAGACTTAACAAAGAAAAAGAAAGAAAGTGGGTTGAAGGGTACGAAGAGAATGTCTATAGATGTAGGAGAAGAAAAAAAAGAGGAGTTCAAGCAAATGAAGCAAATGGGGGTCAACTAGGCAACTAGTTAGTACATTTTCATATCAAAGATGTTGCAGAAACCAAATGAACTCTGACTTGGGATGAGATGGATTGGGCATGAGTATAAGGATGAAATTGCAGATAAATCGCACTTGATTTACTCCCCAGCTCTCTCCTCTCATATAGATACAGTGGCTGAAATTTGAGTAAACAAGACGTTGTCGACAACTACGTCGTCACTTGGGTAACTCTTGTCTGTGCCACACAATGGGGCACAAATTTTGTTGTTTTGTTGCTTTGTTGTTGTTTGTATCACTATCAGACGGCAACAATGGACAACGGCAATGGGTCTGGCTTATTGATGGCAAAATCCAGATAAAAGATGCATTAAAAGTAACAAAATACACAATAAATAAACACAAACAAAAGCAAACAAACAAATCAAATCGAATGACGTTCAATGGGCTCAAAGGGGGATGTATGCCACGTAGACAACAAACACATACGTATAGTGGGTGTGGCTATTGAGTATGTGCGTATATGGATGGGTGGGTGGTTGGGTAAATTGAGTAGATTGGGTTAAGCGTATGGCCTGTAATTTTCAATTAGCCTGCATCAAGGTGGCCCAAAGATGACATAGAGCTGGAGTACACCACATAATGCCGACAAATTATGTCAATAGATAAACATCTGTGGGCTAATTAAAACCCCTTTTATACATATCAGTAACTTGTGCGTGTGTCTGTCTGTGTTTGTGTGTTTTTTTGTGTGTATTTATGTGTAAATCTTTGGGATCAGCTTAACTCTAATTAAGACACAATTATTATATTATAGATATGAGTGTACAAGTCCTTCAAGCAAAAATATCCATTTACATACATACTTATATATATATATATATATATATATATATGTGTATGTATACTGAAATATAAATATATATATATATATATATTTCCCACGTTATTTCCTGCCAAATAAGCAAGTTGAAGGAAACGGCTTTAAAAAAAAGGACACTGCAAAGGCAATTTTATGATTGGCTGCCAAACGAGCTAAGCTCCATTTCCCTCCCCAAAGCACTTTGGGTTTAGCTGCTCCTCCTTTTCCTATCGCAAATACACTAACTCCTACTGCTCCTTCGCTGCCTCTTGCTATTTTCTCTACTCCTTTTGTATCGTTTGCTGGTAGACAACAAAAAGTTAGGCTCCCGCCAGTCGGGCTCCAATGGATTTTCGCACAAGTGAGTGCCAAAAGAGACATAGCCATTCCCACCATACATACATACATATATATATATATACTCATATACACATATATACTTATATACATACTTATATACATATTTATATATATATATATATATATATATATATAGCGCATGGGCGGCACCCGTTGGCACGTTGACTTTGGCATGCGATTTGCGTAGCCGAGCAGTACTTGAATGCCACATTGCATCCATAAACCAAATGAGAACAAGTTAGCATATTATTATATTTTTAGCAAGATATCTAGATACTCTATAAAAGTATATATAAACTGATTATTTAAAATAAACCTAACTGCGTTTGAAAGCTTACTGATGCTTTTTATATAATTAGAAAGAATTAGAGAAAAAACGAATTGGATTTTTTTGGTGTTACATAATGTTTACATAAGTTTATTAAACCATTTTATATTAAGGGTATTATTAAGACATAAAATGCGAAATATATTTAACACTCGGACTGACTGCCGCCTGACAATGCCGTTCATTGATTAAGATTTCCCCTTTCCTTTACGCTGCCCCAAAACCAGGCGAGAAAAAAATTGGCGATAACTGCCGATGGACACGCCATTGCCACACGGATTTAAAGAAATCTTCTCCAAAAGACAAATATATATATATATATAAATATATATATATATATACTTATATATGTGTATATATATTGGGTGTGGCTTGATAAACTTCAATTGAAAGTTAATAAATATAGACTGACTTTATATAGGAAATAAGAACTATATGAATCTGATATATACATATATATAAATATATATATATATATATATAGAGGTTTTATCTAATTGGCATACTCATAAGTTCTATTAAAACAGTTGTTTATTGTTAGCAAAACTTTAAAGGGAAAAACAGTTCACAATTGTTGCAAAAGCTGTTGATAAGCCCCGGAATTAGTTGATATTAAGTATAGATCTATAGTAATTATATATGTTTATATATAAAGCAAATAAGTATCGTATATTCAGATCGAATAACTTTCAATTCAATTCAATTTCTTTTCTAATGAATTGTAACACAAATCTCTGTTAGGAATTGTAAGAAGTTAACGAAAAATATATATAAACATTTGTATTGATATCAAACAATATCTCAAATATCAATCTCAAATTTAGTTCAATTCTGGTTTAAAATATTAAATTTCAGTTTGAAAAATATAATTGCCATAATTTTATAAGCTTTAGAAGTTAAGCTGTCATTAGAAGATCTGTTGAATAAAGTTTATTTTAAATAATCGATAACAATCGATAAATCTGTGAGTTATTATAAATCAAAATAATGTTATTTAACATTTATAAGATATAAGCCAAACCCCGATTATAACCTTGATTCCTGTTGATTGAATTAATAAACAGACAGATTGACATATTATTCACATAAATGTGTGTCTGTGTGTGTGTGTCTGTGTTTTTGTATGTGTGTGTGTATGTCTCATAAAGTGCATGACGTAAGTAAGTAAAGGTTACTACGATTAACGATAAGGCAAACCGCTCAATTCGTTTCTCCAATGATAAACACAACAAACAAAAATATCTTTATATATATATATATATATATATATATATATATATTATTTACTATATACTATATAAATATATATATTTATGTGAATATTTGCATAATCAAAATATAAATGCACATCGCAAATCAGCGGAATTCGCAGCGAATTCCAATCTCATTTTGCATAAATCTTTTCATTCATTCGCGTTTACCCTATAAGGCGACAACTTGAGAATTGTGACGAACCAACAGCAACAGCAACAGCAACAACTACAACAACTGCAACAATATAACAACAATATGTCGACTATATTTAGACTTCTTAGTGCATAAATAAAGTTATATACATTATTATTATTATTATTATTATTATAATCCTTATCAGGGATAATGGGCTCTTACTTATTGATGACTAACCGCCTCCTGCTGACGTTGGTAGGCTTTAAACTATAGAAGCAAAGAGCAAAAGAGCGCAAAATAAGAAAAAGAGTAAAAAAGTGAGTATCTGAGAAACGGAATTGATATTGAAATCGGGTATTGAAAGGAAATACTTGAAATTCCATAGAGGTCGCCCACTCGCAACGTTTTACATATATTTGAATATATATATATTTGCCTTTGGTTTCAGTTTCTGCTTCTGCTTCTGCTTCTGTTTCTGTTTCTGTTGCAACAGCAGCCACCTTCAGTTGCCACTTGCCACTTGCTGCCTACCACTTGAGTTCCGCGTAATTAAGAAACATTCCAATAACAATAAACTATATTCATATGCAGAAATATAATTATATAAACATATATACACATTCATATATATATATATATATATGTCGTCATACTGTAGAATATATTGAAATCAATAGAAGCATACAAATTGTGTTAACTTGTGTTTTTGGGCTTACTTTATGTTAATTTCTTGTTTATATACCCTACAGTATGGATATATTATATAATATATATAAGATATTATACATTTTCCAGCTAGAGACTATGCGTATAACATTAGTATATGTCTATATAATATTACTGAACAATACTCGAATTTGTATGAAATTCTTATAAAGCAGCCAAAGCAATTGTAATCAACTTATAGATTCTCTGTTTAATTATATTATTTTAACTTGAGTTACTTATATATATTCTTATTCTGAATCGTAAGGTAATGTCCCTATGAGGAATATGTTTTAAATAAAAACCAATTTTGGTATTCGAATCAAGCTATCCATGCACCAACTACAAATAATTAGCAATAATATAATAAGCCCAACTTAAGTTGCTGGAAAATCCGCTATTTTTTTATATATTACACAAATATATAATACACACATAAGTATATATGCACATACACACACATATAATTTGTAAAATTTGCATATATATATAGTAAATCTGATACTATATCTAATTATCTTTTGAAGCAACATCAAACAAATTTCAATTGCATTCAATGAATTAAAAAATTTAGAATAGATTTCTTATCTAAATTTCATATAAAAATAACCGTTAGAGTGTGTTTATTTTCTAGGATTCATTTAGGTATAGGCATAGGGTATCTTTGTGTCGTATAGACTCATATGCTCATATGTTTTGTTTCATTGTTTGTTCTTTGCCTCAAAACAGTGAAACATGTGTGTGGCAGCAGTTTCAAAAGGCAAATGTATATGTATCTCGATCTACGTATGACTATCTTAGTATATACATATATGTAAATATCTATATATATATATATATATATGTATACACATACATATAAATATGTGTGTATGTGCATAGTGCACAAATGAAAACGCTGAGGCGTTAAAAAAATAGAGCATTCAGTTGTTATTTTTGTATTTAATTGTTATTGCCGTCTCCGCAGTTGTTGTTATTGTTGCTTGTTGTTGCTGCTGCTGCTGTTGCTGTTGTTGTTGCTGTAGTTGTTGCCGTAGTTGTTGTTAAGCATTTGGAGCATTGAATTTTGATATTGTGCACAGAATCGAAACGAAATAAATTTGTTGCTTAATTTGTTTTAATTGAGCTTGAAACATGAAGCAAACATTTGTTTCTAATGTTTTGCTTTGTTTCATTTTCCTTTTTTTGTTTTTATTTTTTTTTTATGCAGTTGAAACAACTGACAAAAAAGGAAAATAAAAACAATAAAAATTTACAAATCTGGCCAAGTATTGATTAATTGCAGTCAAATGTTTTCTTATACAAATGACCTTATTCAAATTAGAATAATAATATAAAAAAAATATAAATTAAAATTAAAATCTAAGCAACAAAAAGTTTTTCTATAAATTATAAATCTGTCAATATATTACATTATATTAAACAGAGGCAAACTATACATGGAAAGTGTAATAATATTAAGCATTTAGATTTAAAACTCTAAAAATTTCTATAAGTCAAATTCCTAATTGAAAAACCCCGTGGGAATCTAGAGCAATACAAATAAACCCAATTAGATTCGAACGAAATTTCATTTAAAAATAGCAATATATATATATATATATAACAAACTGATAAACTAGTTTTTATGTAATTGAAATTGATTATTTTCATTTCATTTTACAATTTACTCATTTTACGCGTGCGAAATGCAAATTAATAAAAACCTCAATGCAAAATGTATTAAATAAAAAAAACTACAAAATGGATTTTAATTTTAAATTTAATTTTTTGTTTTTTATTTTTAGCCTTACTTATTTTTATTTTTGTTTTTTTTTTTTTTAGTGATTTTATAGAGAAGCCGACGCTGGGGCCGCTGCGTAAACAATTCGAAAGTTGTGCGGCAACAACTCAACTTTTTTCGGGATCTCGGCCTGAACGTGGATGCAGACAGAAGGACAGAGATAAACGAGGGGGTAGAAGCAAGTGATATATAAATGAATTGAATACTCATATGAATGCCACAGCTCAATTAAGGAAATATGCAAAATAACAAGAAAGAAAATCTCGACTACAATGATGCCCTATATTGTATGTTATATATAATTTCATATGTTATAAAAAAGAATGAAGTTGTCGATCTTATATAGATTAATGATAGATAATTATTTGCAATCTATTTTTATCTTTAATTTATCTGTCTTTTGATCTACATTTTGCTATTGAATTGTTCTTAATCTGTTATTGTAATATTCTCAATACCATTTCGATCTAATTTATATTTTATTAAAAACTCTTTTTGTTTAGCTTTTGATCTCTTATCAAACTGTTCTCTATTTACTTTCGGTATCTCTTTGATTGTCTTTCTATATATATTTAATAACTGTATGTTAATCTCTTGTTTGATATTTCATTGATCTTTAAATTGAACTGTTCCTAATTTGTTTGCGATCTTATCTTTATTTGCTTTCGATTTACTCTCGAACTGTTCTTAATCTGTTATTAATTTACTATCTCTCTGTTCTTGGTTTGTTTCCAATTAGTTTTTCTTTTTGATTTAACAATCTGTTTTAACACTGCTTTTTAAGCATATTATTGATCTGTTCTCACATTCTAATATACCCATTATGAATACTTGTTTTAAGGGGTAAGCAAAAATTTAAATGCAACCGATTAAAATGTGTCCAAATTGGGCGCTACAAGCTACCGCCCACAAATGCTTTGAATGCTGGCCGAGTTTCGAATCTGAGTTAAATTTTCATTTACATTTTTGTTATTGTAATTTTTTTATGAATGAATTTGTTGTTGTGTGTGTGTTTGTATGTATGTAGTTATATCAGAAATGAATGTACACGCAACAGTTGGAACGGATGCAAAGGCAGCCGCAACGACCACGTCCACATCTACAGCCATATCCAAAGCCACATTCACATTGACAACAACATCCACATCCACAGCCACATCCACGTCCACGTCCACGTCTACGTCCAAGTCCAAGCCGCTCAGCCCACACGGCGTCAACTCTAGAGAGCGCGACAATTTGGGAGCGTTGACATGAAGTGAAAATGAGCTTTGATTTCTATGTATGAGATTTGTTTATGTGGCGTGTTGCATACCACATATAACTGAGGCTCTTAAATAAGGTCAAAAAGCTTTGTGAAGAATAGCGGAACAAAAGACAAACGACAAAACACACAAACACACAAAACAACAATACCAATATGAAAGCAATGTTATCATAGTACATACGAACTTGGTATACACTACCAAATACACAATGAGTCTATGGAACGGATCTTATATTCAAGCAGATATATGTTTGCTATATAATATTCCTTTATGACTTTAACAGATCATTACATACTATATGTATATGTATATATTTGATTTTGCGTAAAGGTTATATAATGATTTTTTAAAAAAAAAGCTCATGCTCAATGGAAGAGCATATATCATTAAGCACATCAGTGTTAGCGTTTATAGAGTATACAAAATACGCCCACAAAATCTATAGCAAAATTTGCCAAACGATCAAACAACAAAATGTGTGGAAAACACCATACAAAACGTTAACTGCTGCGTCAAAAGCGACGCAAACAGCAGCAACGACTGCGACTGCGACTTCGGATGGCTAATGAGGGATTATGACAAAAAAAAGAAAAAAATAAATAAAAAACAAAAGCAAAGAAAATAAAAGCTTGAAATGAGCGCACAGAGATTGAAATGCAAATACTTAAAAAGCGGATAAACGAAATGAAAACAAAACGAAAACCAAAATGAATACGAAAACGAATAAGAATTCGAAAATGTATACGAATATGAATACAAATACAACAAATGGCGCGAACATACATCTCTTACAAAAATATATGGTTTTTATTTTATTTTTTTAAAAACACATAGCGGGCGGATCAGTGGAGGCAGTAGCAAAGTAGAAGAAGAAACAGACGAAAGAACGAAGAGTAGGAGGTGGGGTAGATGGAGATGACGGCAACCGCAGTAGCAGCAGCTGGCTAAGCAAACTAGCTGGTTGTACACATACACACACACACACACACACTCACATAAACACAAATATATATAAAACTTATGTATAAAAGAAATATAGAATGAAAATAACACTAATAAAATAAAGTCAGGGGCAGCAGAACTACGACAGCGACAGCGACAGCAGCAGCAGCAGAGGCAGCTCGTGCAAGCGATGAGGTAATTCTTTGGTTGTATTTATTTTATTTTAACTTTTTTGTTGATAGGCAACACATAAGAAAAAAAAAAAAGGAAACACTTTATATATACCACAAATATGATTATAAAACGATATAATATAAAAAAGGATCCAATTTTCTTGTTGTATATACATATATAATCTTTTTGTTGTTTTTCTTGTATCTTTTATTATTATTAATATTATACTTTTCATTATTTTTTTTTATTCTTGTTAACGGTGCGCAGGCGCCTGACAAGCAGTGGCATAGCGTGGGCGCGCGCAGCTTTAACATGCTGTGCCTATAGAGCCTTGCAGCAATTCGTTGAGATTACACAATTAATTTGATTATTTGTGCCAGGCGTTTGGTTGTTTTTATTTATTTTGTTCAACAAAATTTGTTGCTTTTATTCATTAAAATATCGCCATATGTCACGCACTAATACACGTAGAGGCCGCAAAACATACAGACACCGCATATACAACACACACACATGCTCACACACACACACACCACAAACACACACGCAAAGTAATAAGTAAGAGCCAAAAAAAAAAAGAAAAAAGAATAACAAAAATTAACGATAACTGCCGCTATATGTACTTATGTATGTATATGTGTATTAATACCTTTTTGCTAAATTTTTCGGGCGTTTTAAAATTTATTTATTGCTTTTTGATATTTGAACTTGCACATACACAAACGCACACACATTAAAAAATTTATATATATATATTTATTTATGTATATATGTGTTATCGATATATGCCACGGCACGAATCGGCACCGACGACGGTTAAAACTCAACTGAAGAGCGCCTACAACAGTGCGCCGAACGCAAGCGGCTCAGAGAGAATGCAGCTAAACAATATCAAAAGAGAATAAACGAATATGAAATGAGCGCCACATACATAAGGCACCTGCTACGCTCAATTCTCTCTTTATGGCGTTCGATCGTCCAAATGTAAACAAAACAAAAAGTGACAAGCAGTGAAGACGATAGAGAGTGCGAGATAGGGACCCAAAAGAGAACAAGAGTTACTCTCACAAGAGCTATGGCAAAGACAAGGTGATGGACCCATGCCAGTGGGTGCATAACAACAAACTCAGCAACTACAACAACAATGGTGAACGTCGTGATGACTAATTTCTGTAAGCGATGGCCAATTTTGTTGTTATTGTTGCTGTTACTCTTTTGTTAAATAAATTTATTGCAAGAGGCAAAGAGGAAGCAACAAAGTGGAAGTGGAAGTGGAAGTGGAAATTATATGAATAGTCAGCCGTTAAAAAACTGTTAGTCACACTAAAATTAGTTGGAAAAGAAGTTGAATGTTTGCCTCATTTGATTGCCAACGTGCGTAAACTTATTAGAACGCACTATAGACATTGGCAACAAAGCATTAAATTGAATTGAAATGGCTTACAAACTTTACAATGCATACAATTAATTATGTAAAGATATGTACACAAAAATAAATATATATACATATTAGGTCTCTAAGCTGACAAAAAAGTAAGTGTAAACAAATGAGACGCAAAAACAAAAAAAAAAATAATAATAATAAAGAAACAAAATGAAATGGAACGAGTTTCTTTAGCTGCGATGACGCCGCAGTTTGCTGTGGATGAGCTGATGATGAGTCGCCATGGATGACGCCCCTCGTTTTTTATTTTTTTCTTTTTGTTTTCTTTCTTTCAATTATGCCCAATTATTGACACAATCATTAGGCAATTGATGGAGGGACTGACAAAATGCTAGAGTTGATGCTGATGCTGCCTCCTGCAGTTAATAGCAATTGAAACTGTGAAATCTTTTTACCAGCGGGAGATGCACACGCGCTCACTCAGAATCCCAATCTAGCTTGTTTTTTGTGTTCCCTTTATACACTAAGGGTTGCAATTGCAGTTAATTAAACCAATTCGTGTAGCTAAGTAACTGAGAATAAACAACAACAACAAAACAACATGTCAATCAGTGGCTACTGTCTCTTTATATTCCTTTTTCTTTGACTATTTTCATCATCTTTGCCCTTGCCTGTATTGCCTTGTATGATAGTGTTACGGACCTATTGAAAAATGCGTTCTACAGAAGACGTTGGCTTATCTTATCTTTAGCAGGCTACTTTAATCGTACGAATACTTTGCTGTTCGCGTCTCAATCACTCAACATACACTTAAAAGACAAACAAAGACAGACGAACTTAGACGATAAGCAAGCCAAGCAGAACAACAACATTTACGGCAACTATAATATTGATAAAAATAAAAAAAAAATAGCATAAAGTCGTCATTTATATGCACTATATATACCCCTAAATGCATTCATACATAGAATAATACAAGATATATGCATATGTATGCATATGCACCTATGCATATATTTATTCCATGAATATAACAAAGGTATAAAAATTATTAAAAAAAATTTATCCAAATGCAATATTGAAAAGAATTCAGGAAAACTGACAGAAGTGCAAAATATGTGTATTCATTTGTTCAAATTTTTTTTCAAAATTCATTATATATATACTCTCTGCATTCTTAAGTATTATTATTTATTACAATTATAGAAAAATATTTAACAAATACCATATTGTATCATTTATCTAGTTATGTAGATAAAAATATAGTTTTTAGTTTACTTCATCATTGTTTTTTTTTAGAAAAACTTTTATATACATTAATTAATAAATAATTCAAAATTATAAAAAAAAATAAAAGTTAATTATAATTTGTATTTTCTATTTGTATTTGCATAAAAATATATATAATATATATATGTTCTAGGCAAAGTTCGTAGCCACCCTTTACTTGTTATACAGATTCTTTTAATATAATAATAAAATTATTTATTAAATTAATAATAATCATATAAAAAATTGAAGAGCGTTTGACTACAACAAAGCCTCATATCATGTAGAGCATATTTAAAGTGTTTGTTTGTAAAACATAAACTAATTATTAACCATAATTAGTACAATATGTAGTGCAGTGTTGTTAAACTCTATATATATATAACATATATGTAAATATACCCCTATTAATTGACCAATTTGTTGGTAGTTTAAGTGCCTTGAAGTATGCAACTCAATTTGATTAAATTAAATGCCACGCCAACCTTTTATGGTCATGTTGGGAAGGGACGTATGTTTGTGTATTTTGCGATAATTGAATTACATATGGTAAATGAATATATATGCATATGTATACAGTTATGTGTATATTTTTGAGACTGTAACAATCAACTGGGTGTGAGTTGTGGTTTAAAATTGAGTTGGCAAAAGTATGGTAAACGAAGTTGCACTTAATTAGGACAAAATGCAGTAATAGACATTATACACAGGCACACACGATATATAACACAAACACACGCATAATAAGAGGAACACAAGCGGCATACGGTTAGCAGGCGTCAGACACCGACAGCTACAACCACTGCTAAAGCAGAATACAGCTGGTTGCCTTAATCTATAAACTGGACAGGCGGAGGTATTAAAACGGGTCAAAATTCGCGTGACCATCATAACAAATATGTAAGAGGGCACACTGGGCGCTGGTTGTTATTGCTATTTGTTGGCCACCCCAAATGGAGGGAGCACCAGTAATAGCAACAGCAATAGCAACACCAATAACAACAACAACGAGAACGGCAACATTAGTTTGCAGCTGAATTTGCAATTGCTTTGTTTTCATACAAAAAAATTGAATTAAAAGATAACTTAATTTGCACTTGACAGCTGATTGGTTTAATTATAATTAACTTACAGAATTGCGTAGAAAATCAGGTGCGAAGATAGTTAAAAACGTATAAAAAAAATAACACAATAAAAACAGGGCTATAGAGTAAGTTGCGCTTATCGATACTTGCACTGCAACACTGATTCACTGTATCGATAGTTACTTTATTTTTGCGTTGTGGGCGCGATTAATTACTATGCGATAGTTTAAACTATGCGCATGACTGCAAGTACAATTAGTCTTAAGGCGCCAAGTTTTAAATGTTTAATTGCTGAAAGTAGTTTTGAAACTTTAAAGATACTTTAATGTTGTGTAGATATTTAACAGATTTACATCTACACGAACTTAAATGATTAATGATAGCTAAGATGCTTGTGCGCACCCCCATATGCCTATTTGATAAATTTGTCTGCTTTTCCTGACTAAACTTGCCAGCGATCAGCACATCCGGCATGAGTATATGTTCTTTTGGCTGCCGTTGTATAACAGGCACAAGTTCAACCCCTAGTGACAGTTAGATGGTAATCGCTTTACACAGTGTGCCAAAACAAAAACTAAAATCTTGCCCAGTAAAAATATATATACATATATATGTAATAGAAATCATAAAAATACAAAAAATACATATATATATATATGTATATATATATAAATAAAAATAAGGAAAATTCATGACTTTGGCGAAAACTCAGCGGACCGCATATTGTGCGACATTCATGGATGTGGGGGAACTTAGACTTGACTAAGCGCTTAGCGATGTTCATGTTGTTCTTATTATTGGGGGTTGTAAAGCAGTTCAGCGAAATAAAAATAAATTTAATGTTCCTGTTTTTCGACAACGACGACGTCGTCGACAACTGAGGCAACAGCAACAACAAAAACATTACTGGGCTTTTTTTCCACCCATATCATATGCGTAATTTATGCTACAAAAACATCTCAAGCATAAACAGGAAACAACATCCATAGTCCGTCCAAGTCAAGTCCCAGTCAAGTTCTAGTCAAGTCAAGTTTTAGTTATAGCTGCTGTTGCTGAATTCGCTTTTCATGTTGGGCGCAAATTCAATTAATTTCAATCGAACGCCTGTCGTTTTGCGCATCCGGCATTGATGCCGATTTCGATCCCTTCAATAGATGTTACAAATAGATAGTATCATTTGACCAGGACGAAAGCGAGAGCGCGCGCGCGCCCTCCCTATGCCTATAAATCTATAAATCTTAAAAATCTCAGGGCATGCATGCGTTCTGTTATGACTGGGAAAAGCCAACGACATGTGATTCTAGCCTGCAATTCGAGTAGATTCACATGGTGACAGAAAAGTGAACAAGAGGGAGAGCGGCACATACTGGCATCCTGCTGCGTCATTGCTTTGGTTCCGGTTGTATTTTTTGACGGCGTACGAAAGATTTATGTCAATTTGTTGGCAAAACAACGAAACCCAAAAGCCTTTCCTTTCAATCTCTGCACTTCAAGTGACCCACTTGGGACACATATTCATATAAATATATATACGATTTGCTCATACATTGCTGACCAACAGCAACACTAATTGAGCGATCTTCCGGTTGGCTAATGGGTTAAAAGTATTCTAGTTTAGGTCATATATCTTCTGTATAGCTGCGATAATTTCGGCATTTTATCAACCAAAATTTAAGGGTTTTTGTTCCTTATTTCTTCTCTGAGCAAGATTTATTGACAACTAATTGCGAGCACTTGGTTGAGTACTCGAGTGTATACTCCAGTTGCCACATGTAATTCTGTCTCAATTGGACATAAGAGACACATAAAAATGCAAAATTTTTGGTCATAAAATCTCTTAAATTTTATTTATTTTGGGGAAGTTTTTATTCACTTTCAAAACCAACTGAATTTTGTCAGGATCAGATTTTTTTTTTAAAAATAATTGGATTCAGCTAAAAGTTTTAATAAATCAAATCTTTTTTGACTATGAGAAACATTTTTAAAATTTTCTAGGATCTACAGAATTTTCTTAAAAATACTGTAGAGTGAATTTTATGCTCATATTCAAACCTTAATATATCCATTTACACTTTAATTAAATAGAAACTTTACTCCTTTAAATGCTACTTTTGAAAGCTACAAGTTTAAGTTTAAAGGAAATACCTTGTGTCTTTGGTATAAAGTTCGCAATTCTTTTAAAATATCTTAGGATCTGGACCAATGTGATGCCGAATCCTAAATTATTGCTCATAGAGTTCAATGAATCCCTATATCATTCAACCAAAATATAACGATAATTCTCTATTTGATTTAACTGCACTTGTCAATGCTCCTGCTGTTAAAATTTAGTCTAAATTGCTCGACCTCAACACCCATTAGGCCATGTCAATGCATGTCATAGGCCTTGGTAAATAGACTGTTGAGTCATTAAACAATTTACGCAGCTATAAATTTACTCAATTTACTTATTGCGTTTGGGTTTGGGCAATAACAGGCACACAAACATATATAGAGAGTGAGAGACAGACAGAAAAGGACATACAGTATGAGTAAACAGCAAAATCCTGTGGCCTGCACTTTGAACAGGGCAATAAAAAATACCCCAGTACATTTTTGTATACGAGCACATTAACACATCTGTCCAGATCCTTATACAAGTGTCGACCGCCTGAGCGATTAACTTTTTGCATCCTTCATGCTTCGTTCACTCCATGGGCAGCATGGCAACACCATACCCCAACCAATCTATATTCCTGACCAAAATCCCAGCAGTCGCCTCATCAGCATCAACATCAACAACACAATCATTATGAGCACAGGCTATATGCATACAACCATAAAGCTATAAGGACATCGCCCACGCGTCGCTTATTTACTTGCTTTTTTATTACATCCCAAGGATACGTTGTAGATTTTAAAGGCCCGCCGTCCTTAGAGCCAAATAATTTTCTTCTATTTTTTTTTTTTAATGAAATTGTCATCAATTAAAATTTTGCTCTTCCGTGACCATGATTCAGACGACAGTGACATTGCATAAGTTTTAGTTGATGTTATTGTTGTTGTTGTGCATTGTGTATTCATTGTAGTTCCTATACTTTTATGATCCAGACGTCTATCCAGGCACTGCCAAGGGTTTAAGTTTTAAGTTATGAAATGCCTATCATAATGCGCATAACTGAACGCTCGTGCCTGGGATCGGGCTCAGCTATAAAAATAATTTGTGGCTTTGTTTTCCATAGCACCAAATCCAAATTCAAACTCAAACCCCGAATTTTAACTCAAACTAGAACCCGAAACCTCGAACCCTTCAAATATAAATTTCACTTTTTAAACGTGGCCAAAGGGTGTTAAGCCTGAGATTCAGACGGCTGTCAGCAATTTGTAGTCGTTAGCTTGTTTTTTTTTCTCCTTCTTTATTAGTTTTTCTTCTTTCTTTATCCAACGCCACTTAATGGCTTTTCATATATATTTTTATTGTCTTCAATATAATTTTTTATATGCAAATTTTTTATTTCAAGTCTCCTCAAAAATTTGTCGCACAGTCAGTTTACTGCTTGGCAGCTATTAAACGAGTAATTCGTATATAGAGTTCGAATACACTTATAGATAATTCAAACTTCAAGCTATAGTTTATCATAGATTGGTTAATACAATGGGTATAGAAACTTGCAGATTCTTTGAATTAACTGAAGATTAAGTAAACATTAATATATGTAATTATAAATATTATTTTTTATTTATTATTTAGCTTAAATATATTTTAGATTCCCCCTACTTTAAAGCGTGCCAAAACTTATTTATTTTTTACAACTAAATTAAAATTTTCATACAATTTCATGAAAAAATAAACAATTTTTCCTCTGCGGAGAATACATAAAATATACTAAATAATATATAAAAAAAAAAATAAAAACATTATTTTAACTTAAACATTATAAAATATATACAGCAAACTATAAATATTTTCTAGACAATCCACAAATTTGAACCAAAGTTTGTGACAGAAAATTGGCAGCATGCAAATGGAATCTTCTTTATTCATTGTGATTATCTAATAATGTTAACAACCCAATTAAGACATTTTTTTTAACTATTGAGAAATTTAAGCCATTTTTATTAATTAGCATTCGGTTTGTATTTCGCTTGTTCAAAGTCTCAAATTCTCTGAAGTGATTGAAATATCAAAAGTGACTTTTTTTGTAGGATATAAAATTAGTTGCAGTTCTTAGTACAGTAGAACAAAATAGAAATTTAGCTAAAAATTAAATATATTGTATTAAATGGACAGAAAAATAACTTTGTATTAAAAGTGCAAGTAAGTTATTCTTAAGAACACTACTGACTGTTACATGGCGTTATTTATATTGCAAAATTAAGTGAGACATTCAGTAAGAAAAAGTTTGCTCTTAAATATATGATTTTCATTTAATAAATGTACATAAAAATATGTAATCAGTGTTATTAAATATTAAACGTAAACATAATTATAAAAATAATTAGAAAACTGTATGTTTCTGTGATTGTCCCTAAAACAGCTGATATACTGTTTGGTCAATTTTTTGGTCAAGTATTTTTCCATTTATTTTTTTTTTTTTGTAGAATCTTATATCTTTAGGCCATTTATCTGTCCAACTCCCAACTTTTAGCTCGCATCTCTTAATTATTCCACACAAAGACTAAACAGCAATTAAGCAAGCATTTAACATGTAACTGCTCGTAACGCCCCAGAGATGAGCTAAGATAGATAGATAGATGGATAGATAGATTTGCTGTCATGTATATGGTAGAAAGGGTAAGGGTATGGTTAAGGGTATAGGCTAGGGTATGGGCATGGGTATGGGTATTGCAATAAGTATAGAATGGTAGGAAATATCTCGTTACCTTGGGGGTTGGCTGATAGAGAGTTTCCAATTCGCTGGCTTGTCGCACCCAGTCAAAAAGCCCTCAACGATAAACGTCGCTGATAGCAAAGCATTTATCAAGGAATAACAAGTTGTAATAGCAACAGCAACAACTTAAACAACAACAACAGCAACTTAGACAACAAAAACAACAACAACAACAACAACATTAAAGCACAAGCTCAATTGAGTTCCAAATTGATGTCACCATTATCGGTAGCTGTCATCTAAAATTGTAAGGGGCATATACCCATCCAAAACCTGGGGGTAGTTGGGGTAACCATGGGTGTGGCATTTATATCACTCGTCTCTGTATTTATTTTTAATTTTTTCATCATTTATCAGCGTGAGTTGACTGAAACATTTTCACATGGCCGCAATTGCATATTTATGTAGATGTGTGCAATGTGCAATTTTAGTTTTGCGCTTCGATTTAAGTGCTCATAAATAAAAATACAACGAAAAATCAACCCTCTGATAAATATACATACATATATATATATTTTCCTCTACCCAGTCGGGCTTGTACTTATACTTATACTCAACCCCTAGACATTTTTCCCGTACAACTGTCAAAAAGGCAACGGAAAGTTTGTAAACAAAACTAATGCCGACATGGGTGTTGATAAAGTTCTCCAAGTTGCCAGCAGTCGGTTGACTCTGTCCTGTGTCTATCCACCATTCGCTTATTGAATTGCACTATACGCTTGATTGCCCGCTAAACGGATATCAGAGGATGGGAGGATAAGGATGAGTTTCACTATATATGCCGAACATAATGCACAACTATTCCTATCAAATCTATATGTATATATATATATATATATATATGTATACATATAGAGTGTGACATGTGGATTCGTCATACCAAAAAGCGCAAAATATTATCCAGTTACGAATTTTGTTCTGGTTTTTCGCAAAAATCACAAAAAGGGTGTCCTCAATGGTGGTTAAACTTAGAATTTTCCAATTGCCAGCATTTTCATCCAACTCTCAGCTCAGTTCAGTGGCATTGTGGCTTGTGTCTAATGGGATATCCTTTGTCATTGAATCTATCACTGTGTTTGTGTGTGTGTGTGTGTGTATATTTGCGACCTAATGGCATGAGAAACTAAAGCATTTGCACAAACATTAAACATGTGACAACATTTCCAAATAGATATAGTATGGGAAATATCTTGGTATAGAAAATTCTCTTCAATTGAAACCATTAAAAAATAATTATATGAGCTGTACTTAATTTAATCTAAATAAGAAAAACTAATTCAAATATTTCGACGAATTTTATCAGGAAACTCTACATAACTAAAGCCAAAAATAATAGATTTTAATCTGTTTGTATACTTAACTCTTATTTAAAGGTATTTGTCAAGGAACTATAGAAATTTTATATGCAACCCATTTTTTATTTTTACATTTTAGCTCTTCATAAAGAAAAAGACACTGACTTAACTTTGTTTTAAAATTAAAATATATCTTATATTCAGCCAGTAAATTCTGCAATATAAATTAGATATTTCATTCCACCTATGGAATTCCTTTGATCATGTAGGATATCAGCAGTCAAAATTGCCTTTAAAACTTAATAACTAATGCTAGTAAATTTATTTATTATAGTGCTCCCTTTTAAATTTAATTTTGTATACATGTTTCAACCTTTTTCCATTTACCCTAAAAAAAAATTCAAATAAAATAAACAAAAAATATGTAAAATAACTTTT
This sequence comes from Zygothrica quintamaculata, assembly GCA_037044455.1. Classification (NCBI taxonomy): domain Eukaryota; kingdom Metazoa; phylum Arthropoda; class Insecta; order Diptera; family Drosophilidae; genus Zygothrica; species Zygothrica quintamaculata. The sequence continues at coordinate 23,426 of JBAMBS010001433.1, forward strand.
AAAAATTATTTAAAATTTTCCTATGAAGAAATGATTTATTTTATATATAATAATATTCTTTAAAAAATTTATTATCATTTTTTATTTTAAAAAAAAAGAAAAACCTTTATGTTAAATTTTCCTATGAAGAAATAATATATTTAAATATAATAATTTAAAACTTTAAAAATTTTGCTATCATTTTTGTTTTATTTAATGAAGGACAAGCTTTAAAATAAATGTAGAATACACCTATACTTATAACGAATACAAAGAAAGTATTCATATATTATTTTATACCCTGATATTACATAAGCTTAACAATTCTTTTCCTCTGCTTTCATTTTTTGTTCTATCATAAAACAAATCCTTTTTCTGCTCGAATTCATAAGTAATAAATTCCAAAATGTAAATACATTGAATTTTATACTTTATATTTAAAATATATATATTATTTTTTAATTAAAATCTATTAATTATGCTTTAATTTTCTAATTGAAAAGAAATCTAAAACTTATAAGCTAATTACAAAATATAAAATGTAAAACACTTTAGGAAATTGCAACAATGTCTAATCCAGTTACTGATAGGATTTAATTTATGAAATTTGTGCTTTATAGATATGCTGCTGGGATTGTTGGACATTTATGAGTATTTATGATTCATTACCATACATAAATATATATGTCTATACTCGTTTTCCATATAGCTCTATACGTATCCCATTGCAATGTAATCCATTTGTTTGCGCAACATTTGTCACGCTGCCTTTTGCGGCTAGAGGATGCAGCACGTATATACATGGTCTATAGTATATGGTTATGGTTATGGTTATGGAGGAGAATCACTCAGCACCCATGTAGTGTTACATTCCACCCTATGTAACATTGTAATAACTTTGACTTTGATTTTATTTCCCTTTTCTTTTTTTTTTGCAAATGTTTGGCAAATGTTGCAAAACGCTTCGTCTTGTTTTTCTTTTTGTTGTAGTTAGGTTTTTGGTCTGTGAGTTGTATATTCTGGATTCAGGGGATTTATGAATTTCAATTTACTAATGGATTGTGGTAAATGTACAAAAATTCCACAGATGTGTAAATATATGCTCTATGGATTATTACAATTTATCCATAAGTACACTTTATGAATAATTTAAAGAATATTAGCTTAAAAGATCTTAAACAAAGGATCAACTGATCAGCAATATTCACTCATTATTAATATATTAATATATATATATATATATAATTATATATATTAATTTAAAATTTTTAGAATATTAAATTAATTACAACTGCCAAACTTTCAGTAAAAAATCAAGACCCTACTTTTAAGAAACCTTATCCAAAATTAAGGATAGGAGAAGTAATTAATTGATCAACCCATTATTTCTTATTATTTCCAGAACATAAATATAACTTTAATAGATTTTAAGAAAGTATCTTAATAATAATGTAATTTAAATTATTATTATTTAACTTTATAAACTTATATTTCAGTTAAATTAAAATTACGGAAATTTTTTTATATTTATTTAAGGTATTCGGCGTACCGGTAACATATTTATAACCTTGTTTTTAACTATTCTGCCAAAAAGGCTCGCCTGCTAACCCAGGTGGGAGTTTAATTTCAAATTGTTTTACAAACATTTTTATTGTTATTATATTATTTTTATCACATATATAAAAGAACCTCTTTTAATAACTCCCCTTGATTGTTAATATTACTCAGCTATAAAATCGTAATTTCAGTACATTCTACAAAAAAAAATAAAAAAAAAATCAACTTGCTAAATTATATGAAAACTGTATTAAAATAGAGGGAACGAGCTAAAATTTTGGAAATCTCAAAAATATATCTTAATTTCAATTCTACTATAATCTTTAAAATGTTAAAAAAAAAAAACAATTTATTGAATATTTCCAAGAATAAATATATATATAATAATATGAGTTAAATTTATAAAAGAAATAATAAATTTAATGTAAATGTATTAATTAAATAAAATGATTTAAATTGTATTAATTAAATTAAATGATTATAGTTAATTTCCGATATATATGTTTTTATTGCGGATTACAAGATAACAAATTATTTATTCATGAAGTAAGTAATTAATATTAATATTAATTAAATAAATAATTTTTTTTTACCCGATTTTTCGGGTTCTTAAATGATTTTTACATCGATAAGAAAGTGATTTTATTATATTTAATAATTAAATGCTAAATAAAATGTACTTAAAAGTTATAAAAAAGAAAATTCAATTTAATACAATGTCTCTTAATCTTATATTATCTTTTTAAAATATTTTTATTTCAATTTTAATATGTATTTTAAGATCAATTTCTTTTTTTTTGGTCAACTTCTCTTAGTCGACATTAAATAAATATATAGAAATAAATAATATTCTCCAGTAATTCAGAAGTCAACTTCCAACTAAGACTTTAATTTAAAAATTTTTCGTATTCCTTAATAACAATAATATAAAAAAAATAAATAAATAAATTTTATCAAGCAATAATATTTAAAATTATTTTAACTTTTTTTAGCTTTTCTTTAAATAATATACATTTAAATATGTTAGATTTTGTTAATATCTTAGTGTTTAATAAATGATATTAAATATTAATATTAATAATTTATCAGAATCATGAAAAATAGTTAAATTAAAAACGTAAAGAATTTTTTTTATTCCTGTTCGACAGTAAGAATTATTATAGAGGAATTCACATAACACGCAGCCATTTTGTACGCCTGTTTGGCTGCTGGCCATTGGTTGATTTTCAGGATATATCAGCCTTATAACTCCCACCCAGTTATTGTTAGAAATTTTACTGGTCCTGCGCAATGATAGGACATTCATGTATATAATATACTATAGGGCTTACATAAGCATTCAGTATATACTCCAACCAGTGACTCGCAGCTTCCAACCAAACTCTGAACCCCCAAAAACAAACCCAAAACCCACACCTAAGCCAAAATCCGAATGGCAGCAGCAACAACAACACAAAAAAAAAAATATATTTATAACTTTGCCGCGACTGCTGTTGGCTTCTGTCCATTTATCTTTTGGCTAAGGATATTTTTTGTGGGCTCATGTTGGTGTTGGAGAACCAGAAAAGCCTTCTTCTGCATGCTGTACCAATACCACCAATGGCAGTTACTTTTTATGGGCAAAGTTTTGGTCCCCATCTCTGCTGGGGTTGCTGGGTAACGTCAAAGTGGCGCCATTTTTGTCGCATTGTCGAAGGAGAAGGATATTTTTTCCACTTTGGCCATATTTTTTTTATTCTTTTCTAGCTCTTTCAGCATTGCGTAAAAACAAATACAGTAAAACCACAATAAAACAAATTAAACTAATTTTTAATTTTCCATTTTTATTTTAGTTTCGATTGTGCAGTTATATTATTTTCAGAGTCAATTTAATTTGTATACTTTATTGCAAATTCAATTAAAATATGTATACTTTATTAAATAAAGTTTATTTGAATGTTGAATTCTTTTAAAATATTTAACTATAATCTTATATTCTTTAGTGACACCAAAGAAAATTTATTAATACCCTTTAAGATGAAAATATAAATAATTACTTTATTTTTATATACTTATTATAAGACTGAAAAAATTAAAGTTTAAGTTTTATTACTTAACATTTATATTATACTTACCAGTGTATACACATCTAAATTTTTGGTCTTTATTTATTTAGTATATCGCATAATATGAAGAACTATCTTAGCAAATATATTATAGTACATGTTCTCATTTATTAACAATATTAAATGGAATTTAGATATCATCATTAATCTTAAGTTGATTCATATTTTATTAAAAGCTTTTACGAAAGCTTAAGAAATATTTTTTATTTTTTTCTCACTGCTAGAAAATTAGAATATATTTTAAGCCGCAAGCCGAAAATTACTCTTAATTTTGATTATTTACAATTAATAAGTTATTTATTTAAATATGAAGTTAAAGAAATCAAAGTATACAAAATTTACAATATTTTTAATGTATTTTTAATTATTTGCTAAATAAATTTAGAGCGGGTGCAGCGGGGTGCCCAATGACGTGAAGAAAAAATAAAATAAATTTTGGATTGCCATGGCAAGAATTATTTAAATTTAATTCAAACATTAAGAGCCGAATGCAGATCCAACTAGTGTTATTTAAACTAATTAATAATATAAATTGTATATTTTGTATATATTTAATTTAGTTCTAATAACAAAAAAAAAATTAATCATTATGTTCATGTTGGGTTAAAAACCTCTTGTTTAACTTGCCGAAGTATTCAAAACTAATCTAAATTATTAAATCTACATTTTGAATATTATAAGACAAATTCTTTTCTCTAAACTTTTGTTTCGGTTTTCCTAAGTTTTATACAGTAAACGCAGTATTCTAATCAAAGCCTAAAACCCTTTCACCCTTTAAAGCGCAACAACTCCAATTTCCAAATTTTTTTTTTATTTGGTGTAAAATTGAAAATAAAAAATACAATTTATCTAATTTTTTTAATTTCGGTTTTACCATGTTTTTTTTTCAAGATAAACTGTGTGTTTAACACAGCTAAATTGCTGATTTTCTCGGGTTCTAATGGACCAATTACCAAAATTCGACAATATATAAAAAATAGAATATATACCTGTTAATAATTTTTATAAGTTGCAATTAAACAATTGTTTTTAATACTTTTTTTAAAGAAAGAAAATGCACAAAAATTCAATTTTTTAGAATTTACAAAAGTCACGGTTAAAATAATTATTTTTGGGTTCTTTGGCATAATTAAGAGTGACCAGCATTTTTTTTATAATAAAATGATTATTTCTAAACAATAATAAATTTTTTTTTTTAAAATTTGCAATACACACTGGAAGATAATGGTTCCTAAACGGTGCGTTGCAGATCTGCAACACTGCACTATAAAGGTTTAAAGTATGTAATTTGCTAATTTATATATCAAATAATTCTGAAACTCACATTATTATATTAGCATATAAGGATTGGAAATGGTGTGGAACCTCTTAATTATGCTTATATGTTGAAGTGTGACTTACTTACCTAGCTTCATTTAGCCGTTATTATTTGTCAAATTCAAATTTGGCTATTGTTGTTATTAAGGCTCTGATTTACACATCTGTATATGGGATTATAATATCTTAAACATATTACTTATTCAGTTCGTTGCTATAATCTATACCTTTTACTTACACCACACTTGACCCAGTTACAGGTTCAAGACCCGCATGAAAGAATTTGCATGTGCACATATATTTAATATATTTATTTAGTTATCAATAAATAGACGGAATAAAACAAAATCAGTTGATTTTCATAATTTTTTTACATTCATTTTTTTATAAATTGGTTTTATTTTCATTTCATTGAGACTGGAATGGAACATATATATATATATATATATATATATATATATATATATATATATATATATATATATATATATATATATATATATATATACAAAAACACGTTTTCTATTTAGTATTATAATTTATAATTATATATATATATGTATATATATAATATTTAGTATAAAACATCTATGCGTAGAAAAAAACACAAAAAATGAGAAATTTCATGCTAATAACGAAAAGCTGGAAAACTTGATTTGATTTTTTTTTTTACATTTTTCTTTCGTTTGGTTGTTTTTTTTTTATATAAAGCGTCTATTGTACAGCACATGATATGGAAAAAGAAAAAGTATCTGAAAGATCTTAAAACATCTTAACATTTGAGAGTCAAAGATGCTTAAACTTTAGTAACAAATATAAAAAAATGCAGTATTTATTTGCTAATTTTTCGGAATTTTTTCATTATTTTTTGTTATAGTTTACATTTGTTTAAAAAAAAATGCAGAATTCATGACTGTACACTGGATATGCACAGTTTGAGGCTAAACAGATGATGTAAGGATCTGATAGACTCTAAAATCAGATATGGAAGTTTGACTATTAGATTTGTGTTGTAGCTTTTCTCATGAGGCTTCTTTTTGCTTTGTTTTTATTCTGGAATATTATTATTATATAGTTTTGATTGTTCAATTATCTTGTTCTATATCATTTCAAATTAAGTCACGATCAATTTGGAGGACTTGGGCGCTTGTAAACCAAATTATGATTTACGTATTCAAAAAAAAAAAAAAACAATTATACAATATTTTGTAGAGAAAATCTACGCTGAAGTCTTAAGTATTTCATTTCAACTATAAAAAGTTGTCGCCTAGTCAGGTGTGTGTACGTGTATGTGTGTTTTTATTTGAGTGTGTTTGTTGTTTTTCTTGCTAACTCTTTAACAGAGCAAGAAAGCCTAATAGAATTTCTTAGCCTGTGCCTCGCTGCGGTTTCTGTAAAGAAAAAACAATATTAATTAACATAATTAAATACAATTTTTAAAATTAACTTGATTATTATGACTTACTTGAAGATATTGTAAATGAATACTAGCAACAGTTGTACAACGGTTACACTTAGGAACAACGTGACACCAACACAATTACCGGTGGGACAAGGCGTCGTCTGCGCTGAGCCCTGAGGCATTCCCAATCTAGTATAGTAAAATGAAAAATAAAAAGGCTTAGTAACAATGAATCAAAAAATGTATTCAAATTATTAGGAAACTAACCTTTGCCCCACATGGGAGATGCCCTGTTTAACCTGATTCATGCCATCACGCATCTCGGCTATCAGTGTTTGTACATCATAGCCCGTGGATTGAATCTGTGCTGTGGGTGCGTTTCTCTGATTCGTTTGTATGTTATCTGTACGCACATTGATGTCACCAGCAAGCTGGCGTATCTCACGTATGGTGCTAAGTAGTACATTCTGATTGGAGATCAGTAAGTCTACATCTTGCCTGGTAATGGCTGTACCCGCTGGTAACTGTTGTAACGGCGCGCTACCCGCTGCTGGCGGTGGAAGTGCTTGACCAGCATTAGCCGCTAGACCGCGGGAGACTAGTGACAGTGTATTCTCCTGCCTGCCAATGATCTCGTCTACCTTACGAGATAATTCACGCAAATGTTCTGCAATTTGACTTTGACCCTGCCAGATTTGACGCAGCTCACGTTGATTATCGGACTCATAGAATTCGTCCCATTCTTCTTCATCTTTGTGCTATAATATAATACCAAAAGAAAACTATTAATTCAACGCACTATCAGCAAAACACAAGATAACGTCAATGTCCGTCACGTAATCAGGCAATAGATTGTCAGCATGGATTATAAGTAAGTCATGGAATAACCAATTGAAGACTTATGCTTTGGACACCATTGTATAGGTATGTAAAAATTGTATAAAGTAATTACCGCTTCTTCTGGATGCTCCTTTTTATATTCCTGCTTTTGTTTCTCAAGCTTATCCTGATATTCTTTATACTCCTGTGTTAGCTTCTCTTGATTATCAACTTTTTGTGGTTCCTGCAGTTGACCAGCGGCATGCAGTGAAGTAGTCAAAAAGTGGAAAACATCATGATCATCGGCTAATCCACCAGTGGCTGCCGAAATACCAAAGTAACCATTCTTTGGTAGTTGTACACCATCAGCTCGCAAACACATCTCATAATCATCATTGTTGTTCGTCATGCCATTATGTATGAGCACAGTCAGAACATTGTTGTAATATTCAATGCGTGCACGTGTTGGGAATGGTTTGTTACGGAAATCCCTTAGGCAACCGCTTAGCAGTTGTGTAGTACCATCGTTAGCATGGTCATACTGTTTTGTACCATCGTTAAGGACAGCACTGATGTATGGATTATTATGTTTGTTGTCATTGTCAAAGGAATCAAAGATAATGGCCAAACCATTCCAGCGATCCGATGAACCAAATACGGCACCATTATAGTCACCCTTTTCAGTTGTATACCAAAAGGCTAAGCCATCAGCACCAATACGTCCACGTCCCGTTACACGGAACACAATTTCAACATCCCACCAGTCAAATGTGGTTTGTGATTTTGTCCAGATGGCGCCCTTCTGTGAACGCAATGAAGGCGCCACGCGAACACTCTCAGCACTAGCAATGGCATCTAAAATTGTAAATCAACAGGTTATAATTAGTTTCTGTTATAATATTCATTTAAATAAAGTGCCTGCGTGTACACTTTTTGCTTAATGTTGCGTTGTTATAAGTTTCATAAATGCTGATGATGCTGGCCATATGCCATCTCACTTCCACACATTGGACGCTAACGAAAGTGGCCAAAACAACTGACGTGGAGGTACCCCCGTTTACTTACTTCCCCCGTATTCCCAAAACGGCACGGTCCCATCTTTTTGTGCCAAATATGGTGGCTTAAATGAATATTTATATTCAAATCGCCTATGCACACCAATGGCACTTGGATTTACGTTGGCCTCCACATAGTTTATATTAATAATTATGCAGATTACGGCCAGAAATTTGCAAATCTTTGGCAGCAATAATTTCGACCCGGTCGCTTGCATCTTTAACAGTTTGACAGCGCCACTATTGTTGGCCTGCTCTACTAATAACATACAAAAAGATTACCCAGGCTGCATTCAAAACATGATATCGGCATTTATCGATAGCAACTGTAAAATCTAAATAGAAAAAATGCGCGTAATTCAAATATATTTAATTTATATGAATTTTTTTGATGTGGAAACATTTATTTCTTATGGTTTTTGTTTTTAAGATTTAAAGGGTGTTTACGTTTGACATTAAAATGGATATTAAACAAAGACAAATCAAAATTAAAAAAATTATAGCAAAGAATACGCGTTTTTATAGATGTGCATGCTAGAATCCTGAATTTACATACATGTATATACTAAATTGATTAAATACATATAGGGATCTAGCACATTGACTTAAATATATTATTATACTCGTACATTTATTTCTTTTCAATTGCCTTTTGCTTGATATCACCAAAGTAGTTTCTTCTTTCAAAAAATGTTCTTTTTATATATGTATAGTATGTGTATACGTATCGTTTAGTTAAAGAGCTTATAATCTAATTTTTTTATATAGGTTTTACTGCTTCGTTAGCATATAGTGTGGGCTGTTAGTTTTGCTCAGCTTATGTGGTTGATACTTAGAGCTTGGTGTAAATGTCTGTAAGAAAAAATTACCTTATTTAGGCTTGCACCGATCTCTTTTATTATTATTATTTATTATATTTGTTTTTTAATATTTAGTTACTCAATTCTCAAATCACAATCACTTACTTATTTAGTTGTGCGCACAAATCGGTAAGGCTTTAAAATATTATATAATAATTATATTGGTAAATATAATAGTAATAAATAAAACACAAAAATAAAAAAATAACAAACCTTTTATCAAAACATAAATTTTATATGTATATTTTTAAGCCATTTTTTTTTTCTTTAAAAGTTATTACTATTACAAAAAAAACTCAATATTATAATTAAATTCAGGTGCAAAAATAAAACGTAAGGTGAGGTAAGAAAATAAGGTATACATTAATGCCTTAATAATTCCAGCTACAATATAAGTAAATTAAGTTTAAATGTGTTGATTTTTAAGACAAAAAAAAGTCGTTAAGTACTGCTCAAAAAATAGATATATATATATATATATATATATACATACATATATAAAAATTGTTAATTTTTTTTTTTAGATTTTTTTTTTTTTTGTTTTCTATAAAAACAAATGTGCAGTCGACTATAAATTTCTATATTATATAGAATGATATCTATAATGAGTCTAGTTATTTCAACGTGAATTAATTAATGTGTAGGATTTTCTCTACAGACTATCGCATACAGGACAAGGAGAAAAGAGTGGATAATGTAAAAAATGATTTGTTATTATTTTTTTCGTTTTACGCTATTATATTCATATATATATATATAATATATATAGTATGTATGTAAATAACATATATATAATATGTAATATAATTAGGTTTGGATCGATTTTCAATTTATTAATTTATGGTTTGCATTTCTTTCTTTCGTTTTTTGTATAGGAAATAAATGTGATAGATGACCTGTAATATTATTAATATGTTTTAGTGATTTTTTTTTTTTTTTGTTATATAGATAAGACTAATGCCATTGATGTTTTTTTTTTTGCATATCAATTTCTTAAATCTGATAATTTATATCAGTGCACTCTTTTTGATGTCGATTTCTGTCATTGTTTCACTCGAAAAAAGCAAAAATATTGTTTCTGCTTTCACTTACAGCCACATCCAAAATCACAAATACACCGACACACATCTATATACATAAAAACAACAGCGAAAATAACTTGAATCATTATGATTCGCATTTGTTAAACAGTTTATAAAACAAACACAAAACTTACACAGACATTTGTTAACTGCCATTGAAGTGCTGTCAGCAAATTTGATTTTGTTCCTAAGCAATTTAATATCATTTCAAAATTAATTTAAACATAACACAGACCCACTAATGTAAACGGAGTAACGTACACACATACATATACAAATTTAGCGTAAGAAACGTTCAATGTGCATAAGCTATAAAGTGATTATGAATTTAGCAACCATAAAAGTGAAAGCAGAAACAATATTTTTGCTTTTTTCAAGTGAAACAATAACAGAAATGGAACAAAAAGAGTGCACTGATATAAATTATAGATTTAAGAAATTGATATGCAAAAAAAAAAACATCAATGGCATTAGTCTTATCTATATAACAAAAAAAAAAAAAAATCACTAAAACATATTAATAATATTACAGGTCATCTATCACATTTATTTCCTATACAAAAAACGAAAGAAAGAAATGCAAACCATAAATTAATAAATTGAAAATCGATCCAAACCTAATTATATTACATATTATATATATGTTATTTACATACATACTATATATATTATATATATATATATGAATATAATAGCGTAAAACGAAAAAAATAATAACAAATCATTTTTTACATTATCCACTCTTTTCTCCTTGTCCTGTATGCGATAGTCTGTAGAGAAAATCCTACACATTAATTAATTCACGTTGAAATAACTAGACTCATTATAGATATCATTCTATATAATATAGAAATTTATAGTCGACTGCACATTTGTTTTTATAGAAAACAAAAAAAAAAAAAATCTAAAAAAAAAAATTAACAATTTTTATATATGTATGTATATATATATATATATATATATATATATCTATTTTTTGAGCAGTACTTAACGACTTTTTTTTTGTCTTAAAAATCAACACATTTAAACTTAATTTACTTATATTGTAGCTGGAATTATTAAGGCATTAATGTATACCTTATTTTCTTACCTCACCTTACGTTTTATTTTTGCACCTGAATTTAATTATAATATTGAGTTTTTTTTGTAATAGTAATAACTTTTAAAGAAAAAAAAAATGGCTTAAAAATATACATATAAAATTTATGTTTTGATAAAAGGTTTGTTATTTTTTTATTTTTGTGTTTTATTTATTACTATTATATTTACCAATATAATTATTATATAATATTTTAAAGCCTTACCGATTTGTGCGCACAACTAAATAAGTAAGTGATTGTGATTTGAGAATTGAGTAACTAAATATTAAAAAACAAATATAATAAATAATAATAATAAAAGAGATCGGTGCAAGCCTAAATAAGGTAATTTTTTCTTACAGACATTTACACCAAGCTCTAAGTATCAACCACATAAGCTGAGCAAAACTAACAGCCCACACTATATGCTAACGAAGCAGTAAAACCTATATAAAAAAATTAGATTATAAGCTCTTTAACTAAACGATACGTATACACATACTATACATATATAAAAAGAACATTTTTTGAAAGAAGAAACTACTTTGGTGATATCAAGCAAAAGGCAATTGAAAAGAAATAAATGTACGAGTATAATAATATATTTAAGTCAATGTGCTAGATCCCTATATGTATTTAATCAATTTAGTATATACATGTATGTAAATTCAGGATTCTAGCATGCACATCTATAAAAACGCGTATTCTTTGCTATAATTTTTTTAATTTTGATTTGTCTTTGTTTAATATCCATTTTAATGTCAAACGTAAACACCCTTTAAATCTTAAAAACAAAAACCAGAAGAAATAAATGTTTCCACATCAAAAAAATTCATATAAATTAAATATATTTGAATTACGCGCATTTTTTCTATTTAGATTTTACAGTTGCTATCGATAAATGCCGATATCATGTTTTGAATGCAGCCTGGGTAATCTTTTTGTATGTTATTAGTAGAGCAGGCCAACAATAGTGGCGCTGTCAAACTGTTAAAGATGCAAGCGACCGGGTCGAAATTATTGCTGCCAAAGATTTGCAAATTTCTGGCCGTAATCTGCATAATTATTAATATAAACTATGTGGAGGCCAACGTAAATCCAAGTGCCATTGGTGTGCATAGGCGATTTGAATATAAATATTCATTTAAGCCACCATATTTGGGCCACTTTCGTTAGCGTCCAATGTGTGGAAGTGAGATGGCATATGGCCAGCATCATCAGCATTTATGAAACTTATAACAACGCAACATTAAGCAAAAAGTGTACACGCAGGCACTTTATTTAAATGAATATTATAACAGAAACTAATTATAACCTGTTGATTTA
>JBAMBS010001438.1:0-12388 GCA_037044455.1 Zygothrica quintamaculata
ATTGAGTTAGCCAGTCCATTAATTATCGACAATGTAAAATAAGCAAACCATGATTTTTTAAGTACACGTGTTTAACTGGTGGGAATCAAATCTGTGAAAAATTGCATAAGTTAATAATTAAAATTGAAATATATAAAAAAATTGGTAATACTATTTGTTTATAATTAATAGATTATAAAAATAAAAATAAAATAAAAAATTTAAGCATATTGGATTTGCTGAAAACGTCATTACTCGATAAACAGAAAAGTTAATAGGAACACCTTTGTGAAGTTGATATTGTTATTGGCGTACGGGAAAACGATTTGTTGAAATTCGAACGATGAAATAATCGATAAAAACACATCTCTAGGTTGATACATAAAATAAAAATACATAAAAGTGAGTTTTAAGTAATTGAAAATAAATTCTAAACAGATTTGTATTTTAATGTGAAAGATTAAAGCAAATAACAAAATACTTGAAATTATAAGAGACAACATTTAAAGAATGTGATAAATATGAAGTGCATTTGTTATATTACATATCTGTAATCTACAAAGATTTTCCCTGGTACTGCATCCATAGATGGATTAAGTATTCACATAACGAATAATATAACTTATTGTTTAATATTTTAACTATTAAAGTTTATGGCAATGAAAGTGAATATATAATTCGTATGCATTGATTTTTAAGAGTCAATATGTATATGGATATCTGATTCGAAAATTCACATCAAATATTTTTAATACGACCTTTTAATCCCGAAAAATTAAGAACAATTTAGATAAAATGCATCTTAAAAAAATGTCCATTATTAACTATCAACATGCATTTAAAATAATACAAGTAAATTAGTCAAAGTGTACATACATAAATTTGAGTATATATACAATACACGGAAATTTGTATATATACATATTTATGAAATGTATTTATGTATTCATGCATACAAATTAAAAGGTATCTATAATTTAACTTGTCACCAAGTGGAAAGATCAGATACATACGGCACTGCGATTTTAAAAAAACTGAAGTTTATGTTTTGGAAATTTTAAAAAAAAATGTATAAGTACCAAATATATTCATGTAAATAAGTAAAATACACACATTATTTTATATATGCGTACATACATCTATTAATATGAATATGTTTGCAAAGAATTATGTATATATAAATTGTTATGCATTATACTTATATGCGTGGATTTTAATGTTTATATATAAATATAAAAAAATTAATATATAATATCAACAATATATATTTAGATATATATATATATATATATATATAAGTATATATAATTTATTGTGTATCTATGCGTGTGTTGCTTGCCTTTTAGCAAAAGAAATTGGTATCTATTTACATGCATGTATAAAACATATATATATATATATATATGTATATATATATATTTATGCGTATGCGTACACATTTACATACAGCTATTTCAATTGGTAGGAACTCTTAGTGTGTGCGCAAACCATTCAGCCCATTCCTTCACCTGTTACACTGTAGTTATCAAAAATTTTAATTCAAAATAAGCACATAACTATACCATATGTCTGTTTTGTGTATGCCAAAACAAACACTTTTAACCTTTTAATTTTGTTCTTTATTCTTAATAATAAATATATAATAAAAAAATGTCATCAATAATATTATCTAATAACAATAAAAATGAATAATATCAATTATTATTTACCTAGTTTTTTATTCGTTGGAATGACCATTAAACATATTTTTTGATTCTCCCATTAAAAACGTAAAAAAATATGGGTGAATAAATAAGTTTTGTGGTCTACACTTAATCAAAACATTCATACATTTCTTTTTAATTTTTATTGTATAATTAATTTTGTTTATACTTGGGGCTTATTTTAAATATTTGTAAACTTTTATTTTTCAATATTCGTTAAGTTCATATCTCCAATTACAAGGGACTTAAGCCAGCAGAATATTAGGTATGATTCACAATTCTCTTGATCGCATTCTATTAAATTTAGTATGAATAAAATAAAAGATATTTAGGTATAAACATTATTAAAATTGCATCTTATACGCGGATATATAGTTTAAAAATCGTATTTTGTAAGATATATATATATAACGATAGCTAGTTGCTATAAAGTAAAGGAAAAAAATTTAATTCACAAACTAAAATAATTTGTTCTTTTTTTTATTTTGTATTTAGAGTGAATAATTTGGACAAAATTTAACCGGCAGTCTTTTGCTGGAAATTTACTAACTAAATAATATTAGGAATTGTGCTCACTCAGTTATACTGGAGCAGAACGGAGAAAGTACTAGGGGTGCAGATTCCCCCGACGCAAACCAAGAGAATCGAGCGACGTGTTGGTGGACTCCGTGGGCTGCAATGGGTTGTTTTGGTTCTCCAACTTCAAAACAATCCGATGTAAGCTCTGATGATTCGAAAAGCCAAAAACGAAGAAGCGACGCCATATCAAGGCAATTGCAAAAGGATAAACAGCTCTATAGAGCTACACACAGACTGCTTCTTTTGGGAGCTGGCGAGTCTGGTAAATCAACTATCGTAAAACAAATGCGTATATTGCATGTTGATGGATTTTCGGAACAAGAAAAAAAACAGAAAATTGATGATATTAAAAAAAATATTCGAGACGCAATATTGGTAAGTAATACTTACTATAAATCTTAGCATTGCCATTATTTTTATAATATTTATTTTATATTATTTATTAATTTTTATTGTTTATACATATGTTAATCTTAAATTTTTATTAGATCTGTTATGCTGTTGACACAGTAATTTAAAGTTCAATAATACGCATTGTGTTGGATTCATCCATTTCCTCTAAGAGGAATGCTAAAATAAAAAAAAAAAATTAATATAAAAGTCTTTATTAAATATTTAACAAAAACAAAAATCGGATTAATTTACTTTTTATTTTGTGGAAAACTTTCGAAATTATTTAAAATATATTTCATTTCTGGTTCTCCATAAACAATTGGCTTTATCTTTTGTGAATAATGCATGATGTCTACATAAAAGCAATTGATTTAAAAATATTTTGACATCGGCTTACTTGCACTGTATAGAGGTCAACTAAAAATCTTAGTCAAAAGACTCGGATGATAAGACTAACGACTTCCCTCTTTGTGTTTATAGTACATATCAATATATATAACTACTGCTACTAATTAAAGCTCTTTAATTAAAAGTTTACTTTTCTGAGAATAAATCATAAACTAAATTTTTTATGGCAAAAAAAATTAAATTTCATTATTTTTCGCCAGTTTTTACTTGTGAATAGTAGAACGAGCAATATACAACCCTAAATTGTATTGTACCGGCTAACAAATAACGTGTAGCTTTAACTCAAAAAATATACAATAATAATAATAATTTGTGGTGCGTTTCCACACGGCAATATCTGCAAGATATGATGCAAAAACGGGTGTACCTCAAGAAAGTGTATTGGAGCCATTGATCTACACCCTATTCACTCAACATTGATCTAGGTATCCAGCAAAAAACAAGTAAGAAATCTAAAGTCGAGTGAACCCGCTACGAGAGCCCCTTTGCGTACATATAAACTCGTATAGCGTACGAACATAAAATTTGGTTGCTCTAGCTCTTATAGTCTCTGCGAAACAGGCGTTCATACGGACAGACGGACATGGCTACATCGACTCGTCTTGTCGTCCTGATCAAGAATATATATAATTTATGGGGTCTCCGATGATTATTTCTATGTGTTACATACTTTTGACTTTTGCACATTTCCATTATCTCCGCTTTGTATCTTTTTTATGGCAAAGGGGCTGTATGATGCTAGCATCGGGTATGTATCAGGGCCGCTGTGGTAAAATACTATTGGCTTCTTGGTCCAAAAAGCAAGTTGTCTCTAAGCAACAAAGTGACAATCTATAGGCAAATAATTGAACCAATTTTGATAAATGGCTGTCAAATATGGGGGCTTGCGTGCGATACCCAGGTTAAGCAAATTCAAGTAGCACAAAACAAAGTGCTCAGGCTTATCACTGTATGCGAATGGTATGTGAAGAACAAAACATTGTACAACGACCTGAACGTTGCCACAGTGTTGCACTCATGCCATTATAATAACCGCATCCTTAACCACAGCAATAGGTTGGCCAAGAGGCTGACAAGAACCCGCCCAGGACGACGCGTCAACAGACGTCGACCAGGTAGCCTTATAATCCGTATACCCAGAATAAGAATAATTTAAGTTTCCTCATATGTAATTATTATATTATTATTGTATATTTAATATAATTGAAGTAATTTTTATGCAGTCTATGCCATAAACAAGTAAATTACAGGCCAACAGCAGAAGTACCTAATTTAAAGCAAACAAGTAAGAAATCTGTAGTCGAATATACCCGACTACGAGAGCCCCTTTGCCTACAGACACACACACATACAACCAGTTCTACACGCACTTTAAGCCATTTCGCGCGCTCTATAACGCGATATTTAATGTTGTATAACTTCCGTGTTTTTTGTTCAATCTTATATTATAATGTGTCCTAATTATTATATTTCCCAAAAAGAAATTTTATCGGTTGTAAATTGTGCTTCATAATCGTTTTTTTTTTTCGTATTGCGGTGGTCAGGGGAGGAAATTCAAATATCTAAAACACACTCGTATAGCGTACGAAAATAACATATCTAAATTTCAAATTTGGTCTAGATCTTTTAGAGTCTGACAAGCACACGTGCATACAGACGGACAGGACTAGAAAGACTCGGCTAGATGTCTTGATTAAGAATATATATATTTTATGGGGTCTCCGATGATTGCTTCCACCTGTTTCATACTTTTCGATTTTGCACATTTCCATTAGTTCCCTTTTCGCCTTTTTTAAAACCAAAGGGGCTAAAAAATACCTTGATATTAAATGATGTTAATTTTACAATTTGTAATTTTTACGTTAATGGTTAAAGCAGAACTTTGAAGAAAGATGTTGGAAATTGCAATCAAAATTTACCGAACAAAATCTAAAGACAGTAAAAACATTATTATAAAACAATACGATGGACTGTGTATATAAAATTATTAAAATTGTTAAATTGTTATTGCGAATTATATGTTTTTTTTTGTTTCCTGGAATATGTTATTGTAATATTTCATTGTATTTTAAGTTTATCTTCGAAATAAAATATAGACATTTTATTTTGCGGGTTGGAATTTTAAAAATAAAAAAAGTTTATTCTTGTACTAACGTTATCAATATATATATTATTTATTATTACAGACTATTACTGGAGCCATGAGCACTCTAAATCCACCTGTAGCTTTAGAAAAAAAAGAAAATGAACCCCGAGTGGAATATATTCAGGATTATGCGTCTAGTAAGAATAACAATAATTTTTTGACCCCTAACAAGCAGTAAAAAGAATTTTTTTACGAAAACATCATGCACTAATATGCATATATTAATGTTGATTTAGCCGTTCCTTTATTTGTTTTTTTTTTTATCTCAGGAAGCAGTTTTTTAAGTAGCCAAACTGTAATCAATTTAAAAAAGACTTAATGTGAAGGTTTACTAACTATCATATGAACTGTATATTGTTGTTTAGTTGTATGTTTCGTACTTAACATCGAGTGCAAATAATAAAAATTTTTGTTCTTGTTTTGTTAAGTGAACGAAAAGTATATATTACATAAAACTGATATTTGGAAATAGGAAATTTTTTTTTTTAAATTTATATTTATTAAGGAATACGAAGTTAACAAATAACAGATAATAGAATAACAATCACACTTGATTTACTTAAAAACTGTAATTTTTATCAAATATAATTAATTAAGTAGTTCAGATATGACTCAGATACTAGCTTATATAAGAACAGAGTAATACCATACATGTAATATTAGACTGACCGCTCAGCTTATCAGTCCTGACCAAAATCAATTTTTTTTCTATTACATCCTTTTTTAGGTCCGTATAGATAAATTTGATCGTGTGCAACCGAAGCATTGTAACTTGTTACGTATAATCCAAATATATTGTGTAATTCCTAAAACATTTTAATTGGGTTATTCTCATCCATGCTTTTAGATTGTTGTACTATTTCTTCTCCATCAAAACACTGTCTTGATTTTGATTGTAGTTCATTAATTGAAAGAATACTTTATATCAAAATAATTAAAATATATGCTTATAGACCTTAGAAGAAATGTTTGTCTTTTATGTCTAATAAATAACATAACCCTATTTTAGAACATTTTTATAATATATTTTTATTCCAATATTACATTTGAGACAATAATCTTAAGTAAAATGTATAAATCCTAAAAGCGCGAGTTCATGTTAAATTACCCGTTAGAGTACGCAAAAACAATACTTTTTACTTGTTTGTTAACAAAGTTTTCGAATGTATCATAAATGCTTGTTGTTTTCATTTTCAGGTCCCGACTTTAATTATCCTCCTGAATTTTATGAACACACAGAAGAATTATGGAAAGATAAAGGGGTTCTTCAAACCTATGAAAGGTCAAATGAATATCAATTAATTGATTGTGCTAAATAGTAAGTAATTGGCTTATCTTACCTTTAAGTAAATTTTTAAATTATTTTCTAACCAATTTAATTTAAAATTTAAAGTTTGTGTCGATAAAATAAGTACAATATTTAATTATAAATGTATAATTTACAATAACATTTTTATTTAGGAATATGTTAAATGTGTAAACGAAATTAATGGATTTATATAATTTGGGGTAAATTATTTACAACTACATATATATGAATAGTTTTGTTAATTGGGCAGTAGTGTAAGTAATAAGCTAGTTACATGTTGATGAGTTTTTTTTAGCCCCTTTGCGTTTTCAAAAAAGAGCAAAACGGAACTCATGGATTTGTGCAAGATCGAAAAGTGTCTAACAGGTAGAAATAATAATCGGAGATCCCATAAAGTTATATATTCAGAATCAGGACGACAATGAATCGATCTATCCCTGTCCGTCTGTCTGTATGTCCGTCTGTATAAACACCTGTTTCTACGAGACTATAAGACCTAAAGCAACCAAACTTGGAATCTAGATTCGTTATGTTTGTAGATTATACAAGTTTGTTTTTGAATTTCGTCAGACGGACAGGGATAGATCGATTCATTGTCGTCCTGATTCTGAATCTAATCTAAAAATTTACTTAAAGGTAAGATAAGCCAATTACTTACTATTTAGCACAATCAATTAATTGATATTCATTTGACCTTTCATAGGTTTGAAGAACCCCTTTATCTTTCCATAATTCTTCTGTGTGTTCATAAAATTCAGGAGGATAATTAAAGTCGGGACCTGAAAATGAAAACAACAAGCATTTATGATACATTCGAAAACTTTGTTAACAAACAAGTAAAAAGTATTGTTTTTGCGTACTCTAACGGGTAATTTAACATGAACTCGCGCTTTTAGGATTTATACATTTTACTTAAGATTATTGTCTCAAATGTAATATTGGAATAAAAATATATTATAAAAATGTTCTAAAATAGGGTTATGTTATTTATTAGACATAAAAGACAAACATTTCTTCTAAGGTCTATAAGCATATATTTTAATTATTTTGATATAAAGTATTCTTTCAATTAATGAACTACAATCAAAATCAAGACAGTGTTTTGATGGAGAAGAAATAGTACAACAATCTAAAAGCATGGATGAGAATAACCCAATTAAAATGTTTTAGGAATTACACAATATATTTGGATTATACGTAACAAGTTACAATGCTTCGGTTGCACACGATCAAATTTATCTATACGGACCTAAAAAAGGATGTAATAGAAAAAAAATTGATTTTGGTCAGGACTGATAAGCTGAGCGGTCAGTCTAATATTACATGTATGGTATTACTCTGTTCTTATATAAGCTAGTATCTGAGTCATATCTGAACTACTTAATTAATTATATTTGATAAAAATTACAGTTTTTAAGTAAATCAAGTGTGATTGTTATTCTATTATCTGTTATTTGTTAACTTCGTATTCCTTAATAAATATAAATTTAAAAAAAAAAATTTCCTATTTCCAAATATCAGTTTTATGTAATATATACTTTTCGTTCACTTAACAAAACAAGAACAAAAATTTTTATTATTTGCACTCGATGTTAAGTACGAAACATACAACTAAACAACAATATACAGTTCATATGATAGTTAGTAAACCTTCACATTAAGTCTTTTTTAAATTGATTACAGTTTGGCTACTTAAAAAACTGCTTCCTGAGATAAAAAAAAAAAACAAATAAAGGAACGGCTAAATCAACATTAATATATGCATATTAGTGCATGATGTTTTCGTAAAAAAATTCTTTTTACTGCTTGTTAGGGGTCAAAAAATTATTGTTATTCTTACTAGACGCATAATCCTGAATATATTCCACTCGGGGTTCATTTTCTTTTTTTTCTAAAGCTACAGGTGGATTTAGAGTGCTCATGGCTCCAGTAATAGTCTGTAATAATAAATAATATATATATTGATAACGTTAGTACAAGAATAAACTTTTTTTATTTTTAAAATTCCAACCCGCAAAATAAAATGTCTATATTTTATTTCGAAGATAAACTTAAAATACAATGAAATATTACAATAACATATTCCAGGAAACAAAAAAAAACATATAATTCGCAATAACAATTTAACAATTTTAATAATTTTATATACACAGTCCATCGTATTGTTTTATAATAATGTTTTTACTGTCTTTAGATTTTGTTCGGTAAATTTTGATTGCAATTTCCAACATCTTTCTTCAAAGTTCTGCTTTAACCATTAACGTAAAAATTACAAATTGTAAAATTAACATCATTTAATATCAAGGTATTTTTTAGCCCCTTTGGTTTTAAAAAAGGCGAAAAGGGAACTAATGGAAATGTGCAAAATCGAAAAGTATGAAACAGGTGGAAGCAATCATCGGAGACCCCATAAAATATATATATTCTTAATCAAGACATCTAGCCGAGTCTTTCTAGTCCTGTCCGTCTGTATGCACGTGTGCTTGTCAGACTCTAAAAGATCTAGACCAAATTTGAAATTTAGATATGTTATTTTCGTACGCTATACGAGTGTGTTTTAGATATTTGAATTTCCTCCCCTGACCACCGCAATACGAAAAAAAAAAACGATTATGAAGCACAATTTACAACCGATAAAATTTCTTTTTGGGAAATATAATAATTAGGACACATTATAATATAAGATTGAACAAAAAACACGGAAGTTATACAACATTAAATATCGCGTTATAGAGCGCGCGAAATGGCTTAAAGTGCGTGTAGAACTGGTTGTATGTGTGTGTGTCTGTAGGCAAAGGGGCTCTCGTAGTCGGGTATATTCGACTACAGATTTCTTACTTGTTTGCTTTAAATTAGGTACTTCTGCTGTTGGCCTGTAATTTACTTGTTTATGGCATAGACTGCATAAAAATTACTTCAATTATATTAAATATACAATAATAATATAATAATTACATATGAGGAAACTTAAATTATTCTTATTCTGGGTATACGGATTATAAGGCTACCTGGTCGACGTCTGTTGACGCGTCGTCCTGGGCGGGTTCTTGTCAGCCTCTTGGCCAACCTATTGCTGTGGTTAAGGTTAGTCTTATCATCCGAGTCTTTTGACTAAGATTTTTAGTTGACCTCTATACAGTGCAAGTAAGCCGATGTCAAAATATTTTTAAATCAATTGCTTTTATGTAGACATCATGCATTATTCACAAAAGATAAAGCCAATTGTTTATGGAGAACCAGAAATGAAATATATTTTAAATAATTTCGAAAGTTTTCCACAAAATAAAAAGTAAATTAATCCGATTTTTGTTTTTGTTAAATATTTAATAAAGACTTTTATATTAATTTTTTTTTTTTATTTTAGCATTCCTCTTAGAGGAAATGGATGAATCCAACACAATGCGTATTATTGAACTTTAAATTACTGTGTCAACAGCATAACAGATCTAATAAAAATTTAAGATTAACATATGTATAAACAATAAAAATTAATAAATAATATAAAATAAATATTATAAAAATAATGGCAATGCTAAGATTTATAGTAAGTATTACTTACCAATATTGCGTCTCGAATATTTTTTTTAATATCATCAATTTTCTGTTTTTTTTCTTGTTCCGAAAATCCATCAACATGCAATATACGCATTTGTTTTACGATAGTTGATTTACCAGACTCGCCAGCTCCCAAAAGAAGCAGTCTGTGTGTAGCTCTATAGAGCTGTTTATCCTTTTGCAATTGCCTTGATATGGCGTCGCTTCTTCGTTTTTGGCTTTTCGAATCATCAGAGCTTACATCGGATTGTTTTGAAGTTGGAGAACCAAAACAACCCATTGCAGCCCACGGAGTCCACCAACACGTCGCTCGATTCTCTTGGTTTGCGTCGGGGGAATCTGCACCCCTAGTACTTTCTCCGTTCTGCTCCAGTATAACTGAGTGAGCACAATTCCTAATATTATTTAGTTAGTAAATTTCCAGCAAAAGACTGCCGGTTAAATTTTGTCCAAATTATTACCACTCTAAATACAAAATAAAAAAAAGAACAAATTATTTTAGTTTGTGAATTAAATTTTTTTCCTTTACTTTATAGCAACTAGCTATCGTTATATATATATATCTTAAAAATCGTATTTTGTAAACTATATATCCGCGTATAAGATGCAATTTTAATAATGTTTATACCTAAATATCTTTTATTTTATTCATACTAAATTTAATAGAATGCGATCAAGAGAATTGTGAATCATACCTAATATTCTGCTGGCTTAAGTCCCTTGTAATTGGAGATATGAACTTAACGAATATTGAAAAATAAAAGTTTACAAATATTTAAAATAAGCCCCAAGTATAAACAAAATTAATTATACAATAAAAATTAAAAAGAAATGTATGAATGTTTTGATTAAGTGTAGACCACAAAACTTATTTATTCACCCATATTTTTTTACGTTTTTAATGGGAGAATCAAAAAATATGTTTAATGGTCATTCCAACGAATAAAAAACTAGGTAAATAATAATTGATATTATTCATTTTTATTGTTATTAGATAATATTATTGATGACATTTTTTTATTATATATTTATTATTAAGAATAAAGAACAAAATTAAAAGGTTAAAAGTGTTTGTTTTGGCATACACAAAACAGACATATGGTATAGTTATGTGCTTATTTTGAATTAAAATTTTTGATAACTACAGTGTAACAGGTGAAGGAATGGGCTGAATGGTTTGCGCACACACTAAGAGTTCCTACCAATTGAAATAGCTGTATGTAAATGTGTACGCATACGCATAAATATATATATATACATATATATATATATATATGTTTTATACATGCATGTAAATAGATACCAATTTCTTTTGCTAAAAGGCAAGCAACACACGCATAGATACACAATAAATTATATATACTTATATATATATATATATATATATATCTAAATATATATTGTTGATATTATATATTAATTTTTTTATATTTATATATAAACATTAAAATCCACGCATATAAGTATAATGCATAACAATTTATATATACATAATTCTTTGCAAACATATTCATATTAATAGATGTATGTACGCATATATAAAATAATGTGTGTATTTTACTTATTTACATGAATATATTTGGTACTTATACATTTTTTTTTAAAATTTCCAAAACATAAACTTCAGTTTTTTTAAAATCGCAGTGCCGTATGTATCTGATCTTTCCACTTGGTGACAAGTTAAATTATAGATACCTTTTAATTTGTATGCATGAATACATAAATACATTTCATAAATATGTATATATACAAATTTCCGTGTATTGTATATATACTCAAATTTATGTATGTACACTTTGACTAATTTACTTGTATTATTTTAAATGCATGTTGATAGTTAATAATGGACATTTTTTTAAGATGCATTTTATCTAAATTGTTCTTAATTTTTCGGGATTAAAAGGTCGTATTAAAAATATTTGATGTGAATTTTCGAATCAGATATCCATATACATATTGACTCTTAAAAATCAATGCATACGAATTATATATTCACTTTCATTGCCATAAACTTTAATAGTTAAAATATTAAACAATAAGTTATATTATTCGTTATGTGAATACTTAATCCATCTATGGATGCAGTACCAGGGAAAATCTTTGTAGATTACAGATATGTAATATAACAAATGCACTTCATATTTATCACATTCTTTAAATGTTGTCTCTTATAATTTCAAGTATTTTGTTATTTGCTTTAATCTTTCACATTAAAATACAAATCTGTTTAGAATTTATTTTCAATTACTTAAAACTCACTTTTATGTATTTTTATTTTATGTATCAACCTAGAGATGTGTTTTTATCGATTATTTC
>JBAMBS010001439.1:0-96267 GCA_037044455.1 Zygothrica quintamaculata
GTAAAGGCCACGTGTTTAACCTCTCCACTTTTCCCCCAAATTTCGTTAAAGATGAAGAACTTCTCAAATAAAATACAAAATCGAAAATAATTCTGAAGCACCACATGATGAAACTGATGACGAGACTGAAAGGACATTTTTTCGACTTTGTATTGTATTTTTCAATATATTTTCGAGCAATATTTGTTCACTTAAAGATTAATCGGCAACCTGATGGCTTTTTTAATTTGGATGCCATTTATTTTATGAATTCTAAGGATTTAATTAAGTTTTATTTTTTACTTTTTAGGGTTGAACGCTCTTGCACTTGGTGCTACCAAAGACAATTGGAATTGTTAATATTATAGGTGAGCTTTTTTTGGCATATTTTGGGAATAAATGAGCTTCGTATGATGAATTTTTACACAGACCTGTACTGAGTAAAACTCATGTGGAACTTATGTTAATCTGATTAAAATAATTAAAATCTCGTCTAAGTAAAATATATGATATTTATAAACAATTTTAATGTAAATTTTTTTTCAGTATGGCAGTAAAGGTGGATGATATCCGAAATATGGCAATTAAAAAAAACTAGGTAAGCAGATGAATACCTGAATTACCTTTTGCGGTTTCCTCCAGAAAGCGTCAGCTTAAAGATGGCTTTAGGTGTCTGATAAAAGCTTTTCATATTTATTTGTTTTTAAATTCATACATATCTATTGCAACATTTACTAAACAGTTATATTTCTTTTTAGACGGGAATATGCACAGTAAAGTACCTTGAATCAAACATACATATGTGTGAACTGTATTAAACGCTGACTTTTTAAAAGGTAAGGGTTTGTTTTAAATTTATTGCGATTTATTTACTTTGAATGATGATTACTTACATTACCTTTTGCGGTTTCCACCATAAGGTATTTATTTGCCTAATGATGGCTAAAGGCGTCTGATCAAAGCTTTTAAGATAACTGTAGTTTATTTATACTAATACACATCATAATATTTAATATAACTTCCATTTATTTATTTCAGGAAAGTGTGCATATCTGATGGCTAAAATGATAGATATTCAACTAAAATTATTCATATCAAATATCTGAATATTGTATATAGATTATTAATAAAATAATAAATATATAAATGCTTTTGTTTTTAATAATTGGGGCTGTATTAAATAGGGTGGCGTAAGGTTCCGCTGAATGATAAATTACAAGAATTTGAACATTGGGCAACTGAGTTTGAACGCCTCCCCATTTTTTTTATGACTTTTCATGGACAACAACCAGTGAAGCCGGTATTAGAAGCGATTGGTCACGCTCACTATGTGCACGACATTGCTCACGTAATTATAGACAATCTACAGTTTATGATGGGTGTATCCTCCCATCGTAGCGACAAGTTTTGGGAGCAGGACGCAATTATAGCAGCATTTCGTGGATTTGCTACCAAACATAATGTTCATGTTACACTTGTTATGCATCCACGAAAAGAACGCCAGGAGGATGAACTGACAACAAGCTCAGTTTTTGGCACCGCAAAAGCAACCCAAGAGGCAGATAATGTGCTTATTATACAGGACAAACGTCTCACATCAGTTCGAGGCAAGAAGTATCTGCAAATTTCCAAAAATCGCTATAGTGGTGATCTGGGCATTATGCCTCTAGAGTTTGACAAGGACGCGCTAAGTTACTCCAGTTCCGTGCGAAGTTCTAAAAAGCGACCGGACCGTGAAAAATTACCAACCGAAACCAACCAAATATTTTTTTATTATTAAACTTGAGTTTTTATTTATTTACGTTTGTCCTTAGTTTAATTGTTATGCCTATTAGTATTTCTTAAGAATATTACATAAAAATATTTTGCCGCCATCATGAAACGCTTTGTTTATAGTTTTTGGTGTTAAGAATCCTCTTTCACCACAGAGCACAAATTGCTTTTTTGTAAGAACACGCTTGGCAATAGTGTGCACCAGCTTGATGCACTTTCTGCCTGCAAATGCTGTGAGGTAGAGATTAAGCGGTAATATTATTGCGAAGGATTCTGATACAAACCGACAAGGTGCTAGGGCAGGACCCATGGGGCTATACCGTTCCTTTGAAGAAGACAAAGCTTTGTTCTCGTTTATTTACTCCGGCCACCGGCAGTTACATTGCTGGTTTTCCAAGGATTTGGCGCCGAAACCTTCGATAGTTTTGATTCACACTTATCACAAACCATTTTAATAAAATTGCAATATATTAAATGTAATATATTATGCTATCAATCAAAAAATTCTACTTTGTTTATTAAAATTGACAAACATCCTAATGAAAGTGTAAGTAAAAATAAAAAATAAACCTAAAAATTGGTATATTAAATATACTAGTGTATATAAAATACCATGAATTATTAAATTAATGGCCACATAGTAAACAGCTGATTTTCATATTTAGAATTTTTTATTTAGAACATCAAATAAATTAAATGACAACCCAAATGAATAAAAGTTTAAGGTAGTTCTATGCGTTTGGTGCGTTGATTGCAATTTATTTTATTTTTTTTTTTATTTCAGAAAACAATTAATAGCTGCAGTGGTTAAAAAGCGAGCTGCCCTTGCCAGGGCGCATCAAATTGTTGTTATGCTACTGGAAACGCAAATTGAAGAGAAGACTTTTCTAGAAATGGTAAATAACATTTATTTTCATTAGTATATTACTTCAAATGCGACATTAAATGGATGTACGATATGGACAGAAAATCTATGCAGCTTATCAAATTTAAAATGAAATTTAAATAAATTTCTCGATCAACAGCTTTCTGAAATTAATCCGGAAAACTATATTGATGTTACTGATGAAAGGCACATAAATAAAATTTGCGGTTATCCACTTTGTGATATTGCTGTGGAAGAGTAAGGGCATTTTAATAGCAATAATATGTATACTTTAATTGGTTATTTGCAGTGTATCGAAAAAGAAATATGAAATTTCTACTATTAAAAACAAGGTTTACGATATAACTGAGCGTAAAAAATATTGCTCAGGATATTGCTTTAAAGCATCGG
Organism: Zygothrica quintamaculata; assembly: GCA_037044455.1. Lineage (NCBI taxonomy): Eukaryota > Metazoa > Arthropoda > Insecta > Diptera > Drosophilidae > Zygothrica > Zygothrica quintamaculata. The sequence goes on from JBAMBS010001439.1 coordinate 3,029, forward strand.
AATACATAAAATCTCAAGTGCCCACGTCGCCGTTATGGCTACGCGACGAGGAACCAAAACCTAATTTTATGTTACTGCCCAAGAGTTAAAAACAATAATATCTTTCGAAGTCTACTTTTTAAGCATATTTATTAAGTATCTATAAGCTTTATATATATATCTATTTATAATGACCATTTTCATTTATTTTTATTTGATTCGATATAAAAACTTAAAAATCCAACTATTTAAAATAATTAATAATAATCTTGGGATGTTAATGATGGATAGGTAGCTAAATGCTAAACATTTTATTTGTAATCTAAATCATAATTATATTATCGCGTTCAAGCGTCAAATCGGCTTCACGTTTGGCATCTTCTTCAGACCATTCGCCACACTGATCAAGAACGTCCGTGTCGCGTGGTGGATCGGGCTACATGGGTAAAAAGAAATAGCTCAATGTATAACTCATTTAAGTTTATATTATAAATTTTTTACATCTTTGTCGCCAGCAGCCAATTTTGTAAACATGTTCGCATATAATTTCTTCTCTTTATCTTTAATCTGCTTTATCTTTTGCTTGCAAATGACAATATGATTTGCAGCTGCCTTGTTACCTGGGTCAAGCTGTATAACCTGTGATACGAATTAGTTAATTATTTTTCTAATTAAATGTATTTAAAAAACAATCGTTTACCTTTAGAAAATCTTGCAATGACTCTTCAAGCTCATTGATAATTAGATTACATTGTCCACGGCGATAAAGTGCCTTAACATTGTCAGCATCAAGCTCAAGAACAGCATTACACTGAACAGTTAAAAATAATTGTATATTTAAGTGATCTGGATAAATACAATAAAAAAATAATAAATATACGCACTTGTTGTTTGGCCTCAAAGTGATCATTTAACTTTTGATGACATAATGCGATGTTACTGTGAGTAGCCACTTTTAGTGCCTTTACTTCAGTGCTGTGGTCCCTAATGTTGGGCAGCAGGTTCTTACACTTCTCGTACATTTTAATAGCCAATTCAAAATTATCTTTTTTGAAATAGTTGGTGCCCTTTTCCTTATAGACTTTAACCTCCGCCAAACGCTCTGAATCACTTAAATTCCATTCCTCTAAGCCCTTACCGCAATCATTTAATTTAATGGTGTACAATTTATACTTTATTTCTTGATTTGCAAACAGCCTACCCAGCGCGAACAATATAATGTGAACGTATTATAAAAGATTATCGATGACCAAGCAATTTACCTGTTTCGCGGTACTAGATTTATCGACGTTTATTTCAGAGAAATAGCGATAGATGTATTTTGTTTCACAAACGGTATATTTTATCGATGAATCGATACCAATTTATATCTACAAATTCTCAGCAGTAGACTAAAATCGGTTACGTTTGTTGTTTCGAAACTGAAAGTTATCTAATTAAAAATTCTAAATTGGTAAAAATAGTTTAATAAACAGATTTTGCAATGTTAATAAATACTTAGACTAGGCTTTATTCCTAAATAGAATACTTTAAATTCAACAGCTGCTATATATTTTCGAATGTTTATGACATTTTTGGAAATTAATCACAATTCGAAGCTCGTTAATAGTTCATTTAATTCCTTTAACGTTTTTTTTATACGTTGGAAACCACCTTCTTGATCGGTGGTTGGGTTACCATAATACTTCCTCAGTAATTTTACCCTATGATTAAATGAAAGTAAAACAATTGTATTATTTTTTTTGATATTGTTATTCAAATGAGTTCGCTTACGATCAGTAAATTAACCCGATGATTGTTTCAAATTAAAAGTACATAAAAATTGTAGTTATCATCCTTATTATTTTGATCTTGATTATGCATAACTAATAGTTAAGTCGCAGCGCTGAATAAAGCAGAATTTAGACAAAAAATGTCATAAAAGAACTTGACTTTTCTTTTTAACTTAACAAATTAAATTAAAAAAGAAAAAAAAATCCAGCATTCTTTTTGTCGGTTGCCATTACAAATAACTTTATTGGATATAGAAAACTTATCAACTTATTTTTGAGAGCCGAAGGGAAAATAAAAAATGCACATGTACAACGTAAATAGGCATCGATATCCAGCTGATGTTTTGTAAACTTATCAAAAGATATAATTTAATTCGTTAGCGTTTTCGACAAGTAATGGAGTTTGGCGTGTGAACTAGTGATTCACATTGACAATAAAATTCGCATTTTGATGAATAAGCGTTTCTACAACATAGTTTATTGGACCTAATAAAAAAAAAATGTTCACTTACTTTGAACTGCCTTTGTTAATGTTTTTTTTTTTTGATACGATATAATTTTGAAAAATATTTTCGTTTACAATTAAGTTATTTGAGCTAATCGAATACAATATCGACTTATAATACATCATATAAAACATTACGGAATGCATCGATTACATTCTCAAATATCGATCTCGCTTTATCTCGATTGCTAGTAAGCAAAATGTAATTAATATATATACTTTTTTTTATTATTTTTAATATTCACCATAAAAAAAAAATATTATTGTGCAATTTACTTTTAAAAGAATGTGTTAACAACATATAAATTTTAATGAACATGCAAAAGTATATATTTTTAAATAATTTAAGGACCTTAAACATGCTTTAATCACAGGAGCTAATCCAATTGAGAATGCATATTTCCCTCCGCTAGCTATGGATATTTCATAGGTGTGACTTAAATTATATACGTAGAAGTAGATATAATAATGCATGTTTAAGTGAACATTTTTTTTTTATTAGGTCCAATAAACTATGTTGTAGAAACGCTTATTCATCAAAATGCGAATTTTATTGTCAATGTGAATCACTAGTTCACACGCCAAACTCCATTACTTGTCGAAAACGCTAACGAATTAAATTATATCTTTTGATAAGTTTACAAAACATCAGCTGGATATCGATGCCTATTTACGTTGTACATGTGCATTTTTTATTTTCCCTTCGGCTCTCAAAAATAAGTTGATAAGTTTTCTATATCCAATAAAGTTATTTGTAATGGCAACCGACAAAAAGAATGCTGGATTTTTTTTTCTTTTTTAATTTAATTTGTTAAGTTAAAAAGAAAAGTCAAGTTCTTTTATGACATTTTTTGTCTAAATTCTGCTTTATTCAGCGCTGCGACTTAACTATTAGTTATGCATAATCAAGATCAAAATAATAAGGATGATAACTACAATTTTTATGTACTTTTAATTTGAAACAATCATCGGGTTAATTTACTGATCGTAAGCGAACTCATTTGAATAACAATATCAAAAAAAATAATACAATTGTTTTACTTTCATTTAATCATAGGGTAAAATTACTGAGGAAGTATTATGGTAACCCAACCACCGATCAAGAAGGTGGTTTCCAACGTATAAAAAAAACGTTAAAGGAATTAAATGAACTATTAACGAGCTTCGAATTGTGATTAATTTCCAAAAATGTCATAAACATTCGAAAATATATAGCAGCTGTTGAATTTAAAGTATTCTATTTAGGAATAAAGCCTAGTCTAAGTATTTATTAACATTGCAAAATCTGTTTATTAAACTATTTTTACCAATTTAGAATTTTTAATTAGATAACTTTCAGTTTCGAAACAACAAACGTAACCGATTTTAGTCTACTGCTGAGAATTTGTAGATATAAATTGGTATCGATTCATCGATAAAATATACCGTTTGTGAAACAAAATACATCTATCGCTATTTCTCTGAAATAAACGTCGATAAATCTAGTACCGCGAAACAGGTAAATTGCTTGGTCATCGATAATCTTTTATAATACGTTCACATTATATTGTTCGCGCTGGGTAGGCTGTTTGCAAATCAAGAAATAAAGTATAAATTGTAAAATGTCGGAAGAAACAAAAAAACTCGATTTATCTGGCGATGGTGGCGTCCTTAAAGAAATTGTAAAGGAAGGAACTGGCACCGAAACACCAGGCGGTGGATGTAAGGTCTCGCTTCACTATACCGGCAGATTAACTGACGGCACTGAATTCGACTCTAGCGTGGGTCGCAATGAACCATTCGAATTTTTTTTGGGAAAAGGTATATAGCAGCAATAAGTAACTCTTCATTCAAAGGACTTGAAAACTAAAAAAAATTGATTTTATTTTAACTTTAAAGAAAACGTCATCAAAGCTTTCGACATGGGAGTTGCTACAATGAAACTCGGTGAACGTTGTTTTCTTACATGTGCTCCAAACTATGCTTACGGTGCTGCCGGCAGCCCACCAAGCATACCACCAAATTCTACGCTTATCTTTGAGGTATTTTATGGGGAAAACATTTCTGCACAAAGCTCGTTAAGTAAAAATTTTTTTTTAGCTGGAAATGTTAGGTTGGAAAGGTGAAGATCTTAGTCCAAACAATGATAGAAGCATTGAGCGTACCGTTTTAGAACCAAGCGATAAAAAACGAACCCCAAGCGATGGTGGTTTTGTTAAGGGTACGCTTTCATTATCAAATTTGTGGTTTAGAGTGGTTTATTATTTCCTCAATATTTTAGCTCATATTTCTGGAACATTCGAAGGTCGTGTGTTCGAGGAACGTGATGTAGAATTTGATTACGGCGAAGGAAGTGCCATCGGCATAGTAGAGGGTGTGGAAATTGCACTAGAAAAAATGAATGTTGGTGAAACATCAAAGTATGTATATATATTTATTTATAAAAAAAAATATGAAATGCATGTATCGCAATATATAAACATTCTGCGATTAACATACCAATAATTTTGTAGAATACTTTTGTACAATAACAACATATTGTACAATAGTAATTATTATACACTGCTATGCACTTTCAAGTTGCAAGAATGTAAATGTATATTGTTGTCAATATATATATAAAAACAAATAAGAAAAACTTAACTTGTTTTCAGAATTACAATTCAACCGAAATACGCATTTGGTGCTAAAGGTAACGATGCTTTTAAGATTCCAGCAAACTCAAAGGTTGAGTACACCATTAAATTAAATGATTGCGGTAAGGGCTTAGAGGAATGGAATTTAAGTGATTCAGAGCGTTTGGCGGAGGTTAAAGTCTATAAGGAAAAGGGCACCAACTATTTCAAAAAAGATAATTTTGAATTGGCTATTAAAATGTACGAGAAGTGTAAGAACCTGCTGCCCAACATTAGGGACCACAGCACTGAAGTAAAGGCACTAAAAGTGGCTACTCACAGTAACATCGCATTATGTCATCAAAAGTTAAATGATCACTTTGAGGCCAAACAACAAGTGCGTATATTTATTATTTTTTTATTGTATTTATCCAGATCACTTAAATATACAATTATTTTTAACTGTTCAGTGTAATGCTGTTCTTGAGCTTGATGCTGACAATGTTAAGGCACTTTATCGCCGTGGACAATGTAATCTAATTATCAATGAGCTTGAAGAGTCATTGCAAGATTTTCTAAAGGTAAACGATTGTTTTTTAAATACATTTAATTAGAAAAATAATTAACTAATTCGTATCACAGGTTATACAGCTTGACCCAGGTAACAAGGCAGCTGCAAATCATATTGTCATTTGCAAGCAAAAGATAAAGCAGATTAAAGATAAAGAGAAGAAATTATATGCGAACATGTTTACAAAATTGGCTGCTGGCGACAAAGATGTAAAAAATTTATAATATAAACTTAAATGAGTTATACATTGAGCTATTTCTTTTTACCCATGTAGCCCGATCCACCACGCGACACGGACGTTCTTGATCAGTGTGGCGAATGGTCTGAAGAAGATGCCAAACGTGAAGCCGATTTGACGCTTGAACGCGATAATATAATTATGATTTAGATTACAAATAAAATGTTTAGCATTTAGCTACCTATCCATCATTAACATCCCAAGATTATTATTAATTATTTTAAATAGTTGGATTTTTAAGTTTTTATATCGAATCAAATAAAAATAAATGAAATTGGTCATTATAAATATATATATATAAAGCTTATAGATACTTAATAAATATGCTTAAAAAGTAGACTTCGAAAGATATTATTGTTTTTAACTCTTGGGCAGCAACATAAAATTAGGTTTTGGTTCCTCGTCGCGTAGCCATAACGGCGACGTGGGCACTTGAGATTTTATGTATTCCGATGCTTTAAAGCAATATCCTGAGCAATATTTTTTACGCTCAGTTATATCGTAAACCTTGTTTTTAATAGTAGAAATTTCATATTTCTTTTTCGATACACTGCAAATAACCAATTAAAGTATACATATTATTGCTATTAAAATGCCCTTACTCTTCCACAGCAATATCACAAAGTGGATAACCGCAAATTTTATTTATGTGCCTTTCATCAGTAACATCAATATAGTTTTCCGGATTAATTTCAGAAAGCTGTTGATCGAGAAATTTATTTAAATTTCATTTTAAATTTGATAAGCTGCATAGATTTTCTGTCCATATCGTACATCCATTTAATGTCGCATTTGAAGTAATATACTAATGAAAATAAATGTTATTTACCATTTCTAGAAAAGCCTTCTCTTCAATTTGCGTTTCCAGTAGCATAACAACAATTTGATGCGCCCTGGCAAGGGCAGCTCGCTTTTTAACCACTGCAGCTATTAATTGTTTTCTGAAATAAAAAAAAAAATAAAATAAATTGCAATCAACGCACCAAACGCATAGAACTACCTTAAACTTTTATTCATTTGGGTTGTCATTTAATTTATTTGATGTTCTAAATAAAAAATTCTAAATATGAAAATCAGCTGTTTACTATGTGGCCATTAATTTAATAATTCATGGTATTTTATATACACTAGTATATTTAATATACCAATTTTTAGGTTTATTTTTTATTTTTACTTACACTTTCATTAGGATGTTTGTCAATTTTAATAAACAAAGTAGAATTTTTTGATTGATAGCATAATATATTACATTTATTATATTGCAATTTTATTAAAATGGTTTGTGATAAGTGTGAATCAAAACTATCGAAGGTTTCGGCGCCAAATCCTTGGAAAACCAGCAATGTAACTGCCGGTGGCCGTAAAATAAACGAGAACAAAGCTTTGTCTTCTTCAAAGGAACGGTATAGCCCCATGGGTACTGCCCTAGCACCTTGTCGGTTTGTATCAGAATCCTTCGCAATAATATTACCGCTTAATCTCTCCTCACAGCATTTGCAGGCAGAAAGTGCATCAAGCTGGTGCACACTATTGCCAAGCGTGTTCTTACAAAAAAGCAATTTGTGCGATGTGCGGAAAGAGGATTCTTAACACCAAAAACTATAAACAAAGCGTTTCATGATGGCGGCAAAATATTTTTATGTAATATTCTTAAGAAATACTAATAGGCATAACAATTAAACTAAGGACAAACGTAAATAAATAAAAACTCAAGTTTAATAATAAAAAAAATATTTGGTTAGGTTTCGGTTGGTAATAAGTTTTCACGGTCCCGTCGCTTTTTAGAACTTCGCACGGAACTGGAGTAACTTAGCGCGTCCTTGTCAAACTCTAGAGGCATAATGCCCAGATCACCACTATAGCGATTTTTGGAAATTTGCAGATACTTCTTGCCTCGAACTGATGTGAGACGTTTGTCCTGTATAATAAGCACATTATCTGCCTCTTGGGTTGCTTTTGCGGTGCCAAAAACTGAGCTTGTTGTCAGTTCATCCTCCTGGCGTTCTTTTCGTGGATGCATAACAAGTGTAACATGAACATTATGTTTGGTAGCAAATCCACGAAATGCTGCTATAATTGCGTCCTGCTCCCAAAACTTGTCGCTACGATGGGAGGATACACCCATCATAAACTGTAGATTGTCTATAATTACGTGAGCAATGTCGTGCACATAGTGAGCGTGACCAATCGCTTCTAATACCGGCTTCACTGGTTGTTGTCCATGAAAAGTCATAAAAAAAATGGGGAGGCGTTCAAACTCAGTTGCCCAATGTTCAAATTCTTGTAATTTATCATTCAGCGGATAACCAACGAATTGCCGTAAAAGGGTTGCTGCCAGACGTGTGTTCTGTATTTCAAAAGATCCCCAAAGCGTATTAACGCCTTGCATGGCCAGATCAAGTGAATACTCACTGGTAAATGTTGTTTTTCCACTTCCAGTGGGTCCAGTTAGTATGGTCAGCTCTCCCTTACGATGACCCTTTAGGAGTTTATTAAGCACCGGAAAACGTTTCCATTTGACACCATTCACCTTCTCAATATTTTGCAATTCACTTAAAATATCATTGCGCAGCGCATTAAAGGTTGTTATGGCCTTATGGCGCACCGGCGTTGCTTTAGCCAGTATATGACGTACGTTAAGACGCTTTCGATATGCCACATGTGGTGCCGGTTCTGTTTCAGTTGGTCGTATTAACATACAGCGTTTTTCATCAATTTTCTGTGCAAATGCTCGTGCTACATCCCAGCTGTGTGTGGAGTCATAATATAGCCAAAACACTAATTCCTTAAATCGCTCCATTCCAGGAAGACATTCCTGTGGCAGGAGCTTTAATGCATTTGGTAAGCAGATAACGCAATCTGAAACCGTCAGAAAATACTTACATAAATTAGCAAATAGTACATAAATTAGGGAATATTTACGCGATTCCAGATTCTGCGTAGCCAGCACAATATAGTCCAACAGATTACTGACTAGCACAGCTTTGCTCTTGTTTTCCGATCCGTGTATTAGCAGACCAGAGCTGGTATTCGTTTGGAATGTTTGTTCGCTTCTATCGCTTAGATGTAGAATCTTTTCACCTACTACCTTTCTAGCGGCGTTTCTTAACCTAAATTGAAACAGATTCTTTTCCGGCTCGTACAGTGCTCCAATTGCACTCAACTGTGATTCGTTTACGCCCTTTATCCCAAGTCGGTCACATGCCTCTCTGGTTACTTTTATCAGGTTCGGAAAATGTGTTTCGTACACCACCGACTTCATTACTGATCGTTTATAGTCTGAAGACTCCAGTGTTTGATATGCACCCACAGCATGTGTCAACGAGGTTTTTACATCACAATTTGGACAAAAAAAGGCACCTTAATAAAATTGAAGAACAATTACAAATACTACTTAAAAGTTATTTTGTAAAAATGCAATGTATGACTACTGACTTTATTATTTTCTTTTTACGTCTTTTTATAAACACATACCCGTTGTTTTGTTTATGTAAGCCAAGGGTTCCTGTGATCGCAATGTTGTTGCTGCTCCTGCCGGTTCGGGTCCACTGTTACGATCGCATAGCCGGCATTCCAAGTGCAGACACGTGTGTCCGTCTTTGTTGTATACATTGTTTTGCCGTAATTGTTTTTTAAAATCTAAGTAATCTTTGCTAACAAATGTGAATTCTTCACTTTTAACGCCCGTCGCATAATTGTATGCAAAATCACAATTTCTTTTATTAACGCGCAATAGCAGCGGTTTAATCAAACCAACGAGTTTCATGGCACAGCCTAACTCATGCAAACTATTTTAAAAGCACAGGGTGTTTCGTCAGATAAGGCCAACAACTTTAAACGCGATACATTTAGTTTGTATGCATTATCGGACATACACACACAATTGAAGAGAATTCATTTAAAAATATACTATTCAACATGCACATCTGAGCGATGTTGTATGCTCAAGGAACGACTTGATTTAGCTATTAGGATTCAAAATGCACACAATGGTATTATATAGGGAAACAAGAATTGTACCTTACGCCACCCTATTTAATACAGCCCCAATTATTAAAAACAAAAGCATTTATATATTTATTATTTTATTAATAATCTATATACAATATTCAGATATTTGATATGAATAATTTTAGTTGAATATCTATCATTTTAGCCATCAGATATGCACACTTTCCTGAAATAAATAAATGGAAGTTATATTAAATATTATGATGTGTATTAGTATAAATAAACTACAGTTATCTTAAAAGCTTTGATCAGACGCCTTTAGCCATCATTAGGCAAATAAATACCTTATGGTGGAAACCGCAAAAGGTAATGTAAGTAATCATCATTCAAAGTAAATAAATCGCAATAAATTTAAAACAAACCCTTACCTTTTAAAAAGTCAGCGTTTAATACAGTTCACACATATGTATGTTTGATTCAAGGTACTTTACTGTGCATATTCCCGTCTAAAAAGAAATATAACTGTTTAGTAAATGTTGCAATAGATATGTATGAATTTAAAAACAAATAAATATGAAAAGCTTTTATCAGACACCTAAAGCCATCTTTAAGCTGACGCTTTCTGGAGGAAACCGCAAAAGGTAATTCAGGTATTCATCATTAAAACTTTTCAACTTTTCTTAAGAAACCGCCATTTTGAAGCACATGGTAGCCTTCATATTGCGCTTACCTTGTTATAGTAGCGCGGCCACACATATCACCAGACATAACCTCAATATGCTGCAAGTCTGGAAATAGAATTATATACTTTAATTAGCTTTGAGCATAATAAAACATTTAAACTACTATATTTTCTTCGTCAGTTTTGTTAAGAATCCGCAAGGGTCACCTCAGAACAGGTCTGTGTAAATTATCATCACAATTACGCATATTTATTTTATTGGTCGCAGCATGCTTACCTAGTTTTTTTTAATTGCCATATTTCGGATATCATCCACCTTTACTGCCATACTGAAAAAAAATTTACATTAAAATTGTTTATAAATATCATATATTTTACTTAGACGAGATTTTAATTATTTTAATCAGATTAACATAAGTTCCACATGAGTTTTACTCAGTACAGGTCTGTGTAAAAATTCATCATACGAAGCTCATTTATTCCCAAAATATGCCAAAAAAAGCTCACCTATAATATTAACAATTCCAATTGTCTTTGGTAGCACCAAGTGCAAGAGCGTTCAACCCTAAAAAGTAAAAAATAAAACTTAATTAAATCCTTAGAATTCATAAAATAAATGGCATCCAAATTAAAAAAGCCATCAGGTTGCCGATTAATCTTTAAGTGAACAAATATTGCTCGAAAATATATTGAAAAATACAATACAAAGTCGAAAAAATGTCCTTTCAGTCTCGTCATCAGTTTCATCATGTGGTGCTTCAGAATTATTTTCAATTTTGAAATTTTATTTGAGAAGTTCTTACCATCTTTAACGAAATTTGCGGGAAAAGTGGCAAAGGTAACACGTGGCCTTACCAAGAAAGTTCTTTAATGTAATATTCGATTATTTTTTTATTTGTCAGGGTTGTACTGATATTTATATCGAGCTATAATTTCCAGGGCTGCAATACATGATTAAACAGTCATTATATAAAACATTGGTTTGTTATAGCTTATAAGATGATTGTGATCATAACATTCATTAAGTTTGCTCTCTAGCTAACTAGTCACCATTTCTTCATAAAATCGTATGATATTCTTTCTCGTTTGTTAAATAAACGATTTTAAATTTCAACATGTTTCTGCTATTTTCTAACGGATTATTATATTCACTCTTACTTGTATTTGGTTTTACTTTGGGCAATCGACCTTATTCATAGGCATAAAACTATCTATGATAATACGATACGATATTGAAATAATGATTATTGCTCGTAAATTAGTTAACGAAATGAAAAATACAAAGAGTTTGGTAGGATTGAAAAAAATATATAATTTTGCCGTTTTACTGTTCAAACTTATTTTATTTTATTTATTTTCTAATACTTTGTAGACTTTGTATATTGTATTTTATATTTTTTAACTACTGGAACTAGAACTGGGTTTACCTAAAAGTTGTACATTGAAATTTAAACAAAACCTATCGGTATAATAATTTCATCTATAGTATATTATCGATTTGATACTTTGCGATAACTTTTTGGGTTTTATTTAAATTTTTTTTTTTTTTTGTGAACAAATTAACTGAAAGATATATAAATTACTACTTGCATACACAAAAATATAGAGAAATAAATATGTATTTATTTTAATTAATACATTTTTAAACTAATGATAATATGAAAAAAAAAATATATCATCGATTTGATACTTTGCGATAACTTTTTGGGTTTTATTTAAATTTTTTTTTTTTTTGTGTACAAATTAACTGAAAGATATATAAATTACTACTTGCATACACAAAAATATAGAGAAATAAATATGTATTTATTTTAATTAATACATTTTTAAACTAATGATAATATGAAAAAAAAAAATCTGCTTTTGTTTACTTTAAGCATTTTATATAAAATTGTATATATACATGTATGTGTCTGTATATGGGTGACATAAGGGTACAAATACCCATTGCGATATGAAGCTATATAATAATAACAATGATGAATACAAGTAATTTGGGTCACCAACTAATTGACCTACCAAGGCACTTTATTACTCTCTCCTCACTAGCTTTGTCCCTACAGCTTTGACTTTCCTTCAGGCTGTGGAATAATAACGTCTCGCCACCACGTAGGCCTTTGAAATGCCCCTTCATTTGTCATAAATTCGTTCTGCAAATTCTCATAGAGCAAACCATCAGCCCGAGCAATGACCGAATTCAGGGCAAAGTCCGGTGGGGCAATTGCATCTGCTACGCTTACGGCTACATCCTTAAGATGAGCACATTTTTGCAGTAGACGATTTTTAACTGCCGTTGCAAATGCTGGACCATCGGCAAAACCACCAACATAGAAGGTTGTCATATGCTTCTCTAGCATCCACATAGCATAGACATCATACACCAATCGCAATACATTGGCGTACGGTTGTTCCAATTTCAATTGACGCACGTGACTTACAAAGCTAGTTAGTGCAAAGTACTCAGCATAAGCCAGAGATAGCTCTCGTGCACCGTTGACCTGTGAGTTGTTGCGTGCCTCAAAGCGATGAACACCGGCTGCCAGTTGGTTTTCGATGTGGGCGTTTGTGTGAGACATAAGATGGCAGAGCAGCCACTCGTAACAAGTGAGTACAACTACAACCAAACAAAATATTGAAACTTAAACTGAAAAATATAGTGAATTAAACGTACACTCCCAGCTATCTATGGTATTCTGTTTCTCCAGCTGCGCATAACGAAGCTTTAGTAAGTGTTCACGTTGCTCCAAGAACTTAACGCTGCCAATTGGCGATTCGAGTTGTTTGCTACTCCATTGCCGAAGTAACCAATTTGAAGCCTGTTGACCAAGCACGTTATTGTCACCCTCGTAGGTGCAAAGTGGATCGTGATCAGTTCGCATCTGGCCAAGTTTAGCTGCACGCAGATATCCATGGCCACCACAAGCCTCACGTGCCTCCTGAATGGCATCACGTGCTGCCCATGTGATATAAGGCTTCGAGGCCGAAATTATTGCATGAATCTCCGCTGCATTTTGCGTCTGGCATATAAAATAAAATCATTTATAAAACAACTTTGCTACTCTAAGAAATAGTGAAAAAATACCAGAACATCAAAGCCATTTGAATCCGCCTGGGAACGTGTTAGGATCTCCAGATAAATGTTTGTCAGTTCCTCTACAGCAATTTTTTGAACACAGGCTGCAGCCAAATAAGGAAAGATTCGATATTGCTGCGTAAATAAAATCAGGATAAGTTTTGCATTTATTATTTGGCACACATTATAATATACTCACATGTAGCTGATAATCAAGAATGGCAACCTCTTCGCCCTGACGTTCCGGGCCGAACTGTTTGCGAACTGCAGCATAGCGAACTGCAATAACAGCGGCGCTGCACAAGGTATTAGCCGATTCCTGCATTATACCAATGCGACCTGCTGAAAAACTTTCTAATGCTGCGCCCAATGCTTTACCTGGTTCGTCAAACACACTCTCATAGACGCCCTCGGGCGTAACGTTGCCAGTACGATTAAGCAGATTGTCACGTGGTATGCGATAATTGGTGAAAACTACAAAGCCATTGTCGATGCCATTCAGTCCACATTTCTCACCAATGTCACCAACAAGGACACCCGGATAGGAGAGTAATGTTTTTGGATCTCGAATGGGAATTAGAAAACCGTGCAAGCCGTGATTTTCACCATCTGCTGTAATGAGATTGGCAAAACTCATTGCCACAGTGGCCATTTTTCCAAGATTGCCTACCCAGCACTTGGCTGCCTGAAAGTCTGGTGTGTTGATGACAAACTCCTGTGTGCTGGGGTCGTAGGTGGCTGTAGTGCGAATTCGTTTTGTGTTGCTGCCATGGGAAAGTTCTGTTACAGCTAAACAAGTTATCACTTCCCGATTCCAGGCAGCCTCAATATACTTTGTGTGCTTTTCTGTTCCCATGGCGCGTATTGCATTGTTAAACAAACCCACGCCTAGAGCAATCTTAACAGACAAACTCGGTGAATAGCTGGCCAGAGCTTCATTGATGTGCATCAAATACTTTGTCTTGGATGAAAAACCTAAACTTTCGATTTCCTTTGGCACTAGCTCCAATTGCTTCATGCGATTCACTTGCATAGCAGCTAAACGTTTTTGATCATCCATTGGCAGTGTACGTGATGCATGGGCAAAAAGTGAATCACTTTCCAGACGACGCCATACTTTGTACTATAAGGACAATTATTATAGAGGAACCTCACAAATATATCAAGGTTTAAAATATTATTTAAATATTAAACTCACTTTTATACGCAGTCCTTGCTCTTTTTCAAATATTAAACGTAATCGCTTCCAATCAAAATTTGCCGATTTACGGTAAACTGAAAGAGGTCCACCAGCAGGCAGATCGGGAATAAAGCTCGTGTCCACATTTTCCATTCTAAACTGATCCTATCGTGCGTGTGTAACTGTAATAGGATAAAGCTGTTCAGTATGATGGTTGTTAACTGCTTTAAATACGTTGTAAGACTGTGCTGTATAATTGAGTCCGCGTGTGGCTTTCTATCAGTTAAGTGACACACTTTAAATAGCTTGTACGCAAGCAAACGAAGCCATAATAATATAGTTTATTCAAAAGTAGGTTACCAGTTAATAACCAATAGTAAAAATTTTCCGATTGGGAATAGGCAAAATGCAGACAACCGTCACAAGCTACAGTTTTGCGGTAACTGTTCAATTCTTAAATTTACTTCTACAACTATAGCATCAGATTTTTAACACATATATTATTTTTAATCTATAAACCGCAATGTGTTATCAACTTCCTGCAACTTTGATAACTGCAAGATCGATCCTAAGAATAAGACGAATATCAGTAAAACTCAACGATTATGAACTTTGATCGGTAGTCGAAAATAAGTATAATAATAATTATTGAAGAGTGGTATAATTTCCTTATTGATAAGCAATAATGCAATTAACGAATTCGCAATTATCAGGTATACGATAAACTTCATGTGGCACACAGTGTTAAAGAATTGGATATTGCATCACGTATACTTTACTTTGATATCCCTACTCCATGAGTGTTTGTACTACGCGTTACATAGGTACAATTTTTCTTTTATATACTTCCAATAAACACAAATAAATTATCATAAATGTGTACTATGGAAATAACTGATAAAAAAAAGTGCCAGTCTTTAATATAAAATCGTAACTATGGCCGGGTGAGATTACATTGGAACACTTAAATTTGCCTATTAGATATAAATTTTTATGTACTGTAATGATTTAAAGTTAGTCGTTAAAAAACTACTTCTTAAAATTATTAAATCTATACAGTTCTATTCTATCGTGTATCTATTCTATCGTGTTTCTATTCTATCGTGTTTCTATTCTATCGTGTTTCTATTTCTAATTTCAATCAATCACAAAATTCTAAACTTCCAATTTGAATTTAAATGCGTAAGCCTTCTTTTGTCTATTAAAGGGGACGTAATCAAATTGAATCTGTGTGCAAGTTTAACAAGTTGATGATTAGGGTAATTTTAGTCACTCGTAAAGCAGTTTGGAGGCGTATGTTGTTGTGTTTTTATATCGGCCAAACCTTGTACACAATGATAAAATTTAACTTTAAATAATAATAATAATAATTATAATATTAATATTAATAATAATAATAATAATAACAATAATAATATTAACATTTAGATCAGTAAGCAAAGGATAGCAGCAAGAATAAACCAAAAGTTTTATACTATAAAAGTAAAAACATGACTATATATTTATCTTTATATCTTTGTTTAAACTGGTCTAAAATAGTTATGAGTAAAAACAATCTAAATTTGTATTAAATTAGATGGATATTAAATTAACATAAAAGAAAGAAATAGTTGTTTCTTTTAATTTGTTGCATATAGTACTTGTATTTGTATGTAGATATTGAAAGGGATATGTAAGTAATAAATAGAATTGCGGCAAACATAAAGGTAAACAATTTTTTTTCCAATTTTACTATTATCTGAACAAGTAATTTCGCACGTCTTAACCCCAATCAGAGTTGGTCTTTTTTTTTTAGATTATAGGAGTCTAAAGATTGAAAATGAAAGGTGGATAAAGTCAATTATAATCGACCTTTGATCAACAAAAGAAAGCGTATGTTCAGCCGTTTAAATTTAGACAAACGATTTGCTATCAGTTAACTCATTGAGATTCTGATAGAAACTAATTTTATAGATCTGTTTGCTTTATAATAGTAATTCCTTTGGATACGAATTTAATTTTGAATATGCGAATATGAATACAACTATTTATTTATCGTTTATTTGAGTAACTTTCAAACATGTTGCTATTGAAAGCAAATTTATGTTAATAAATTGTTTTTTATTCCCGCAATAAAAAATCGCTTGAAATTAATGATAATTACATAATATTAAGAAAAGGGGTCATATCTATAGCGTGTATCTGTAATGAAAGTAATCTCTTGTAACCTTGAATGTAACTACACGTATTAATTGAACAAACATACGCGTAAGAGCATATAATATTTCTTTTAATTGTATTGATTTGTGTCGAATAATAATTCTGTTGAATAGCTAATTGAAATAACAACACAAATTAAATAAAATTAAAGTGTCGCAATTGATATCAACAACTGCAAATATAATATATGAAGCAAAAATAACTGCAAATGTTAATTTCACATACATTTACATATCGCATACAAACATACTTCAACACATAGTGGCAGTCTGGCTGGTAATTGACTTATTATTATGGTATGTGTAACAATAAACCTATTTGTGTTTTGATCTGTTTTATATTTTCTCTTCCATCTCCTTTTTGTATCGTGTTATTCTTTCCCTCTCTTTTCTACTTGTACTCAAAGTAATTGCCTATGCGGGTGGCGTGCTAGACTCAAAATTGATTTTGAGTTTGAGTCTGAATTCCGTTGCATGATATCATGGTGAACCAAACACACCCTGTGTTAAGCTTAGTGCTTTTGTGCTTTGTTCGGTTAAGGACATGAAGACAAGCTTCTATTACATCACCGTAATAAGAACACATGTTTAAGTTCTTTGGTACTGTTATTGAATGCGAAAGAGAGTCGCATGATTCAATGTAAACACTAATACAAACACACATCTCACTCCATCTGTGAGTGTATTATATTTATTCTGTATGCTTTTAACCAACCTGTAGCGTCTTCTTGTTGACTTCGCCAGCTTCTGCCTGTAAATTGCTGTTGTTACCGGGTCGTGCTTTGCTATTGACTTAACACTATTTGCTGTGCTTATTTAACACATAAAACTTTTTGTTTATAACGATCAACTGGCAAGCTATGGCTAGATAATAACTTAGCAGGTAATTTAAACAAATGCTACAAACTGAACAGACGGAAAACGCGGAACAACAATAAAACGCAACAATTAGCACAACCCTCAACGAGCACAAGGACCGACTCAACCGCCACGGCGAACAGATGAACAGTGAATGAGCGAAGCCAACGCTAACGCTAACGCTAACGCTGTCATCTGATTCATAACAAATGCTCGTATAGCAAACCCTAAAAAATTTTTAGGGAGCAACACACGCATACACATGTAAACTGAACCACATCGGTTTACTCTTACTGGAATGTGGGAGCGCTGACAGTTAAATACAATCATAAGAACGTTAATGAGTTGGCGCGAACACACTGGCCGAACTCAATGTCAAGTGCCAAGTGCGAGCGAGCCGACCATCGCTCAGCTGCCGGCCGGCATCTTCGCTAGTTAAAAAAGTCGCATGTTTGTTGGTATGTATACAGCAGCGAGAGAGCATGAGTGTGTGAGAAAGAGTAACTGTTAGATGTGTAGATAGCATACAAATAAAATATACATGTGCACCTAAAACTGTAACAACATCATCGAAAATAAAAAAATAAACCCACCTACGTTATGTCAGCTTTGGGTTTGTGTCTTGGCTCGGCATTTATTTTTAGTCCCTTTGCCTTAAAGAAGAGCAAAAGTGATCTAATGGACGGGGGGCTAAAAAGCGCACGAAATGGCTTAAATTGCATGTAGAACTATGTGTATCTGTACGTATGTATGTGTATGGTTGTGTCTGTATGCAAAGGGACTCTCGTACTCGGGCACACTCGACTACAGATTTCTTACATATATTCTTAATTTTAATCCGTTTGCCCTTTTACAAAGAGTAGTTATGAATATAAGTACAAGAAGTTAAAATAAAAGAACACTATAATAAGAAATAGGTATTTGATGCCTTGCTGTAATATGTCTATGTAAGAAATGTAACTTCACGCAAAGTATTCTAAGAGATTTAGTCAACTAACAATTCGGAAGTAGTGAAAAGATGCTTATTGATCTAGCGAAAACTGTGTCCTTTGAATTGCTTTCTAGCCATCAATACTTTTACAATTTGCCATTGCTTTGGAACAATTTAATATTTAGTTGCTTTAAATATAGATGTTAACCAAAGTGCATTATAGATGAGAATCTTTTAAATGTAAGATCCTGCGGATAGACAGAGCTTTATGTTAATTTTAACGCTTCTGCTATCTCATTTATCTTTTATGACTGTTTCTGTTTCTTTTAAGTTTTACCACACCGCTAATAGGGCGATTAGGTCTGTGCGAAAGTATTGGTGTTATTGCCAAAAAAAAACGCTTTTGAGTTCTCATAGCATGTTTCGTAACTGTTATACGATACACTTCACTTTGGATTAAGTTGCAGGAATGTTTATAACAAAAAATATGGGTTATTTACCACACAATATCTTATCAGATTTATATTGACGCTATTTACCAAATTGATCAAATCTTTATTTATTATCTTATCTTATATTTTATTGCCACTTGAGTCAAACCCCCTGTCTTATTTTTATTTTCCGTTAGCATTTACAAATACTAAAAATAGAATATCAATTTGATTAGTTATATATTTCAATCGATTAATTTAAGCCTGTTGAAAACTATTTAAAAACAAGTATGAAATCTGTAGTTGAGTGTAACCGACTACGAGAACCTATTTGCCTACACACAGACACATACACAATAATTTTTTTGGCCCTCCCTCCGCTCTGTAACGCAATACTCAATGTTGTGTTTTTTATCCAATCTTAACAAAATTCACAACATAGCTTAAGAATGGTCAATTTCGACTTTGCACATATCAATTAGCTTCCATTTAGCCTTTTTTAAAGGCAAAGGGGCTAAAAACGACAGACGGATGGTCGGACAGACAGACGGACACGGCTAGATCGACTCGTGTTCTTGTCCTGATTAAGAATATATATACTTTATGAGGTCTCCGATGATTATATCTACCTGTTACATATTTTTCGTTTATGCATATTTCCATTAGTTTTTTTTGGCCTTTTTTTTAAAGGGAAAGGAGCTACAAATGAAAAGACCATTGGTTAAGATATATAATTTTAATGCTTTTATTTTATATATGGGCAGAAATATCGTTTTATCATTTTATCGAATGGTTGTTAGTTGTTGTCAACTTATTATCAGAAATTATTAATATAAGCTTTTATTATGTTATTATGTGAATTATGTAACTAAATTGACTCGGTTATATATAGAAAGCACTGTTTTTGATAGATAGTTAAATAGAGTATATATAATAATTGTTTTATGTTTTAGGATAAAGAAAAGATGATGGAACTTCAAACTGGTGATTCTTATAACACAGTTCATTGTTCACAATTCGTAAAGAAGAGCATCCAAGTTGAAAACATACGGATTGTATACACCAATCAGTTGGGTGTTGTTGTTCAACCGAATATTTTGTCGAAGCAGGCATGGCAGTAGGGCTTATCCTTTTGCTCCTTAAAAGTGCCCTTATTTAGCTGCTTAAGGCAGAACGCGCAAACAAAATGTTCCGGATGGAATTTCCTAAACATCGCCGTAATACAACGTCCCGTAATCGGTTTTGAGCATCCGGCACAAAGGGATCCACGTTTTGCATGATAATGCGTCTCGCAATAGGGTAATCCCTCGTGATCAAAGAAGGAACCACCCTGGAAAGGTTGTCGACAATCCTTTAAAATAAAACAAAGAAAAAATAACAAAAAATGTAATTAGTATTCAATTTTTATATATATTAGATAGATTAAAAAGAAGAAAATAAATTTAAATGATTTATTATATAGAAAGTGTTCTCCTAGATGGCCAACTAATGCTAATAACAATCATAAATTATCGTCTATATACCATATAACAACACACACCTATACTCTTTTCATCTAGTCAGAATAATAATATAATAATTGATATTGAAATTTATTTTTGTTTGTACCACTATGTAAAGTGGGCAACACATGCAATTTTACCCATAAGATTTGAAGCTTATAAAACCAAAAATAAAAAAAAAATAAAAAATAAAGTCAATAATCAAAATGATACATTTTGGGACGAAGATTTTTCATTTCGTTATTGTTTTTTGTTTTATGGAAAAACATTTCAACAACAAAACAACAATAGCAACAACAACAATAAGAAGGCGGGCATCAACAGTAGCGACAACAATAAATATAAAATTGTTTTAACAATAACATTTTGCGCACGCTTTTGGCCATGTTCCAAGTTGCGAGTAGAGAATATACATAAGGAGAAAGATATTGAATTATACATATATAAATATATATATAATATACATATTATATGCTGATTATCAAAAATGAACTTGCTCTTAATTTTGTATATGAACTTTCTGTAGGTCTGTAGAAAATCTGTATGCAGATTCCTTACATATAATGATGATTGACGGAACCAGTTGTTTTATATAGTATATTATTTAAGGTTTACTGCCTATAAGTAATGAAATTTCTTTTATGTTTCATCTATACAAATATATTCTATAAATAGTAATGATCCTATTTGTTTATAAACCATATAAACATTTAGAAATAGTATAAAATAAAATTTAATTATAAATAATAACTATCTGATTTAACTATAAATAAAAATAATAATTTATATAAAGTCTCAAACTTCCCTCTTAAATACCTATAACGTTTACTTGGGACCTCCAATTTATATTGCTGTTTATTCAGAATATTCAAATAATATAATATAATAATCTCTTACATTATACAGTTTAATTATTTGTAAATGCTATAAAAACACGAATCGGAATCTTTAGAATTTATTTCTGACATGTGTATGGCAAATATGCAAAGATATTTGAAGAGAATCGAAATAAGAAATCAAAAAAATTTGCTGCAATATTATATATGTATATATATATATTGATTTGGGTTATTTTTGGAGATACAACTGCAATGGCGTCCATTGATAAACTAGTAGTTTTAACTAAAATTAAGTATATATTAATATAAAATATATATATTCAATTTATACTAAACTAAACTAGCGCTATTGTTTATTATTTGCATTTACATTTATATATAAAATTGTATATACTATATAAAAAGAGAGATCTATTAAAATATATTCTGTGTAGAAGGGTAAAAAGTGCTCTCAAGTACAAATACATTAATATATGGCTAATTCTGTTTCTCTTTCTATGTATGTATGTATATTTATATATATATTTATAGATATAAATACATATTAATAAATTGAAGAAACGTCAGCAACAAAAATAGTTTTAACCACATCTATTTAGTTATGGCTAGTAGATATTCTCCCTCTTATACATCTAAAGATTGGGGCAGATTTAATCCAATATAATCTATTTAGCAATTTTGTAATTTGTTTGTTGTTAACATACAAGAACAATAATACTAAACAACAGAAAAACAACAAAAGTTTATTTAAACAGAACAACCTTAGACTGAAGGACAGCATATGGCTAACTCGAAGGTCATTGAGATCTTAATAACAAAAAAAAGAGATATTGAACTCTGTTTAAATATGACCTGCATAAGAAGTTAGCCAGTGCTTTATGATTTTGTTGTCGTTGCTGTTTTTGTTGTTAAAATGTTGTTTTTGTTCTGTTTCATATAATTATTTAAATTTTATTTACAAAAAACCAATTACAATATTACTTCATAAATACCTAAATAAAAGTCTTACAACTAAATTGCATAGAAAAGTTCAACAGATTTTTTGTTTTTTTTTTTTGTAGGTGTGAGGTGTGTGTGTGTGGATGGGTATTTGTATGGGGAAGACCCTTTTAATAGGGTGTTTTAACAAGGGATAAAAAGACCATCATAAATAGGGCTTAAATGTGCTGTTCCGGGCCTATAACAGCCAACCTGCCCAGTTTCCTGGTGGTCAGCCGTCTATTTAGCCGGGCGGGCATACAAGGGAGTTGCACTGTGTGTGTGCTGCGTTTGTGTTGTTGTTGTGTTGTGGTTGTTTTCTCAAGTTGTTGTTGTTGTGGTGCTTGATGTTTTTATTGTTGTTGTTGTTGCTGTTGGTGTTGTGGCTACTGCTGCTGGATGAACAGCAAGTTAGGAGACAAAGACAGCGTCACATTAAGCAGAGTATAAAACAAATTTCTATAACGAAAATAGCCCCTGGGAAGATTTAAGGAAGACAAGAGAGAAAGTGGAACGCAGCTGCTAGTGCTTAGGCTACGGCTGTTCCTATATATAAAGACCTATAGATACATTTTGTATCTGGGTGGGGGCTATTTTCGTTTTTGGCCATTTAATTTCTGAACTTCAACAAGTTGTTGCTGCTGCTGTTGCTGGCACTGGCGTTAGTGTTGTTGTTGGTGTCGATATTGGGTTGGGGTTGGTGCTGAGACTGTTGAGGTTTCTGCACCTACTCCTCTTCATCGACTCCTACACACTCTGGACACACTGGCTTGCCCTCCATGGCATAGAAAGACTTGCCGCGTACGGCTTTCTTGCAATCCTATATTTCAATAAATAGTTATGATATATGGATAAAAGATAGTTACAGTTATAAAGTATAGAGATAGTAAAGGCAAAAATAAGTAAGAATATATGTTAGATTTACTTACCCTGCATACAAAGCAATCAGGATGCCATTGCGAGTTCAAGGCGGAGATATAGTTCTCCATAATGGCACGATTGCAACCATTGCATTTTGGTGCAAACATCTCAAAGTAATCATTGCGGCAATAGGGTTTACCATCACGCTCATGGAAACCATCCTCGCCAAACTGCTGACCACACTGGGCGCAGAAGAAGTGCTCTGTGTGCCAGGTCTTATCAAGGGCAGTCACACACTTGTCTAGAATAGCTCCATTGCAGTAGGCGCAACGTGGACTGAATAGATTATGATAGTCCGGTTCACAGTAGGGAAATCCATCACGTTCAAAGAAGTTGCGTGTACCCAGCTCCTGGCTGCAGTGATTGCATGTGAAATGCTCCGGATGCCAGGTCTTGCCCAAGGCAGTTATAACCTGTCCAACAATTGGCTTCTCGCATGCATTGCAGCATCCCTTCTGTACTGTATTAACACCCTGACGACTCATATTGGCCTGGAGATTACCAAGCATAGAATCCAATTGATCCTCGCGACTATCTTCGACTATTGTCGTCTCCTCAATTGTCTGCGTTAGATGCGCCTGCTGTGTACCCTTGTTCGGTTGTGCGTAATCTGTGACTGCCTGTTGATGTTGATGCTGATGATGGTGTTGCTGCAACTGTTGCTGATGTGCTTCTCCTCCACCGTTGCTGACCTACAACCAAAAAACCAAAAGAAAAACCATTATATTATCAAAATAACTATACGTCCACCTCCTAACAATTCTCCTCTTACGTCGTTGCTCACTGTTGTGCACGGCTCGACTGAATTCAGTTTTATGCGCGCGCCAACAGAAAAACTTTTGCTTTTGTCTTCTCCCCAAACAAAAATAATGAATAAATATAAAATTGTGTTTTTTTCTTTTTCTTTTTCTTTCCTTTTTGCTTGCTGATATTGTTGCTGTTTCTCTTGTTGTAATTGTTGTTTTTGTTGTTGAGGATTTGCTTTAGTATTTGTGTGAGTCTCGTTGCGCACGACGCTCATTTCATTTGGAGGAGCATCTTTACTTAGTTGACGTAGTTTTTGTTCATTGCCAAAAATACGAAATACCCAGGAACAAACAACAAGAACAACAACAGCAAAAACAACAGCAACATTAACAATTATTTTAATATTCTTCTTTTATTTCGGATCAGTCTGCTGTTCTGGTTTTTAAATTTTGAATCTGTTTCTGTTTCTTTTTCTCTTGCTGTTGCTTTTTGTGCGTGTAGCGGCATGTTTCCATTTTAACATTTCGCTTTTCTTTCATAAACGTTGAATTTTCATTTTTCTGTGACGACGGCGCCGCTTTTGCTGCCGTGCCAACCTTTGCCTCTCTTTGGTTCATAGCTTCTGAGCTAACCTAGACGCTTATTTGTGTGTTATAATTATATTTGCGTGTATTTGTTTGTGCTTTTGCTCTTGTGTGTGTGCTTATTTATCTGTTATAATTTATAACAGGAACGTTTCAGCAGTATTAGGAAATGATCAAAAGAGGGCGCTTGCAAATCTAACCAATTAATTTAATCGTTGCAGGACTATAAAAAGTGGAGCTTCAAAATAAATAATTGCAACAATGTCCTTAAATGTTGACTTTACATATATTTGATGTACTTTAAGAGCAACAGCATATGTATTGCGCCCAATACATATATAACCCGCAATCCGGCACTGAATGTGTTTAGTTATAATGGTGTTTTGTTTTTTTTAGTTTGGGTTTTTGTTTAAAAGATAATGAAATGTTCAGATGCTCGTTGCCTCGCTATAAAGCTGAACGTTGCCGGCTGGCCAACAGGATTTCCCCACTAAAACCGCAGTTTGGCACACGCTGGCCAATAGTTATGCAGCTGAATCTTGAAGGGGAAGTATTTGTTGATGGGGGAGTGAGGATGGTTAGGTTCTAAGATAATGGCGGCACATAAATGAGCGTCAAGAGGAAATTTCGATCAATGAATTTTTGAATTCTATGAATGAAGGGGTAAAAACAAATCTAGCTAAGAAATCTAAGCAGACAGATAGATAGCAGATTGCCAAATAGCAGTAGCCGATAGCCGATAGTCGATAGTCGATAGCCGATAGCCGATAGTCGATAGCCGATAGAAGATATCCGATAGTCGATTTTTAATTGCTGGACGGCAATGAAATTGAGCATAAAGATATATATAAAAGAAAATCATCCACACCCACAATTATATATGTATTAATTCATATATATATTCATATTCAAATGGAAGAATATTAGAAAAATAAAGAGGCAGAAAAACGTGTTCAAAAATAGACATGCAAATGATTTGCAATGAAAGAAGAAAAAAAAAACCAAATGAAAACTATAACGGGCGATCTGTGGAAAATGTGTTGACAGTATTGACCCAAGCGGGGTGGGAGGATTGAGATGGAGGCAAATTGTGGGGGAGTAACAGCGGAAGAGTGGAGCTATGGGAGACTGATTGCCAGTGTCGTGTGGGCGCCCCCAACGAGAACCCAAAGCAAAGGCGAGACCCGCAGACAGAGAAAACAGCAAAAACAGTTCTGAGGTGCCGTGTGCAATATTGTTTATATATTTTCGTTTATTTTATATACGTTTATCTATATATTTTTGCACGATCCACACACACACACACACACACACACACACACACACACACATACATACATACACAAACACCGCCACGCCTATTGCTAGCCAATTTGATTTTCATATTTATCATTTCTTCTTTGCAGCATATTAACAAGAGTCACGGACAAGCTAAAAACCCAAAACGACGGCAAAAATTGAAAATGATATTTAATAATTAACATACATGGTCGAATATATGCAAATATATACACGTACATGCACACGTACAGACACATACATACAAACACACACACATTCGCATATCAACCGTCAATGACATTGAATTGCAGTCTTCAAATTTACCTCCCACCAACCCACGCAATCTGCTTCTCATCGTTTCTTCCCTCTCACTCTTTCTCTCTCTATCTCTTTGTTTCTCGCTCTGTTTGTATTTTTGTTTCGCTGACCATCGCCAATTGTCGAGAAAGTTTTGTGCATTTACTAATTAATTTATAATTAATCTATAACTAATCAACCCGTTGCAATAATTTAAGCAGCAATATTTTATAAAAGCCAACTTAAGTATAAGTAACTATTTGCCAATTGAAACAAATATCCTTATGAATGAAACGTGGCGAGATTACAAACTTTGCACTTTAAATGTCCTTCACATATGTAATTCCCGTAGAGAATTCTTTTCCAGATCTTTAAAGTGATTACTTTAGTTATTGAACTTATAAAATTTTGTTAGATAAATGTATTAGCTTGAAAAATATATCCTATACATAAGAAGTCAAAAGTTTATACCCGGAATACTCGTTGTGAAAAGCCCATGACGTCACATAACGAAATGGATGCACACAGCTACACACAGTTTGGAAAGCACTGCAATCTGTTGTGTAATGCTGAACGCCCTTCGCTCTGCAGATTTGAATTGTTAGTGCGGTTTTCTTTATGAAATTTATAATAGAGATCAGACGGACATGGTACGATCGACTCTTGTATCTATTAAGTTTCATTTATCATTTTTAGTAAAGGAACTAATAATAAACTTGTTTAAAACGTGATTGCTAGATAGCTTCCAACTTTTATATATTGTCATTTTGGAATAAATGTTGAAGTATATAAATATAAATATTGTATCCAACCTATCAACCTACAAACTATATGTTCTATTACCATATTGTATATGTCAGATTCACAGTTAAATTTAATTTAAGGAATGAATACTATTATACGGAATGAATTCCAAAAAATGTTGAAAAGGTCTAACAATCTATATAGATTCTTTAATTTTAATTTCGTTTCCATGGAAAAGTACTATGTGGTTCATAAAGGTATCTTAATTAAAGAGATTCTAAGGACATTCCATACATGTCTTCATTGGGGCAGCATACTAAAGTAAAGGGGAGTCATGAATGGAAGAATATAATATATGAAGTGTGATTTTGGTACAAGAAAAAACGAAAACAACGACAATGTCGAGAACATCTGTTTAGATATATCATTATCATCCATCCGTTATATGGCATAAAAATATATATATTCATATTTGTACTCGTATTCGTATTTCTATTCGTACATGTCAGAATTTTCTAAAAACAACAACTGTCAGTATGAGTTGTGAGCAAAATATAATGAGAATAATCCGAAGAAAGAAAAAATATAAAAAAAAAGAAAACGAAAACAAAATGAAAGCCAAAGCCAAAAGGCAAAAAGCGGAAACAGGGCACGTGAAGAGATCATTCAAATATGGTACAAGTATATTTTGTTTACTTTATTTTAATTGATGGATTGTTTTATAGACCCAAAAACAAGACACGCATAGAGACAACTGGAGTATTTATAAGTATAGGGTATATATATAAATATATTAGGATTTTTATTTTTGGCGTCGTGTGCAATAAATCGCATAAATTTGACAATAATTTCAACAGTTTATAAATAAACTGTATTCCTAATCAAAATCATAAATTTTCAATAGCATAAACTAAATAAAACACCTCCAATTTAAGTGAGAGTCTATGTTATTTAAATAAAATTGAAAATAGCTTTCCATTGTTTGTCTTATCTGCTGATCTATGCTCTATATAAACAGTTATTGTGTACCCTACACTATTCAGTGGGCGTGATGTATTTTGATTTGCTTGAGCGACATGCGTCACACAGTTTAACATAATAAATTTGTTAGTATAATAGTTTTTATTAACAACATTAAAAAGAATTAAAGGAAAATATTGTTGCCAAAAATATTATATATTCTTTTTTGCTAAAACAATTCATAATGAAAAGCATTTCAGCGTTTAATACTATATAAAGGAAAAAATAAAACAAATCTAGTTTGTGCAAGAGACAGGTGAAAATTAAAAAAAAAATAACAAACTATTTCTGCCTTTTAAAAATAAAAAAGGAAACATAACAAACCAATGCAGTAAAAAAATTATTTACAATGGAAAACCTTTACGGATGAAAATTCAATAAAGGAAGTTTAAAAATAAAAATAAATATGATTTTATATAAATAGCAAACAAGTATAAAAAATTAAAGAGCGCAAAACAAGAACTTCTTGACTAAAGGGTATCCCGAAATGAATAATACTTATAGGAACAGCTTGGTATATAATCATCAACATTATACAGTACTCAATATAATAAATAAGAACATAAGTAGAGCAAAAAATGTTTTATCAAGTAACTAACGTTAAAAACTAATTAAAATTCTTAAGTATTTCATAAAGTTATCGTCATCCTATAAAATTGGTTAAATATGGTATTTGTTAAGGATAGCAGGGAGAATTTTAGGAAAAAGATTTTGTGATAAAATGTATTCTATATTTTATGTATATAGAAATAATATTGGTTAAATCTATTTGATATTAAAATTTATAACAAATTAATTTAAAATTCGTACAATAATTTTTACAAACAAGTAATGTTTATTTAGAAGAAAAAATACTATTTATAGATTAATCCAGTGATCAATGTTCAATACATTTATCAATTATCAATAAGTGCAGTTACCACAATAAGCAGTTCCGATTGTCACAAGTCAGCTCCAACGAATGTCAATATGTTAATCTGTTAGAGCAATCCCAAACCAACTTTGATTTTAAAAGGAGAATACTAATTGGTAGGAAACAGATTAACTGACAGGCTGCCTTGGTGTATGGATTATGGACATTTTACCAAGTTTCCACTGTGCAGGGAAGCATTCTGCTCTATACATGCCGCTTTGTTACCTATGATAACTCAGCAGATATGAAGTATAATCGAATTGTTTCTTTGAAGGTATTGGGTTAGGATTTCCTAGATGCAATGTACCTTATGCTGACTAGCCAGCTCAGACCATTCCAATTGTCTGGTAAAATGAACAGTAAAAGCTACTATCAATTAAAAGAAGACACCGCAAGGCATACTGCGCGAATTACTTTATTAACTCTAAAAATTATTCATCAAATAACTAAACAAATACAATTTTAACATACATAGAACAAGGTAATACAATCAATTATGTAACAAACTAATGAAGGAAATATACAGCAAATGAATCTAAAGATAAATAAGTTTGTAGCAAACTTTCTACGAATTAAAATCAATAGTCATAATATACCGAGAATGAGAATAATTTAAGTTTCTTAAATTGTTATTATCATCATAAATTATTATTTTGATTTTGATAAAGCTTAATTAATAGCTAAACCGCAGCGCTGATTAAAGCAGAATTCAGTCAAAAAAGATCATAAAATAATAATTGAAATTTCTGTATACCTTCATAAATAATATTAACAAAAAGAAAAAAAAAACCTGCATAGTCAAGTAGCACTGTACACGTATAGGGTGTAATAAAAAAACTGTGTAGCATACTTTTAGGAGTCAGCTGTTAATTGGATTACCAAATGATCATAAATCCACTATATTCCCTTAATTTATGTCTAAAAATATTGAACCAGACAAAAGTATTTTTTATATTAAACTTACCTTAAAATCAGACAGTGATGCCATTAAATCATCCAATTCCTTGGTGGCCTGCGATGTGTAGTTATGATGTTGTGGCGGTAATGCTGCCATGTTTGGTGTATACGAATCCTTCTGCTGTATTATTTGCTCTTCGATGGTGCCAACTGTAAGGAAGGAAAGAATACTTAAACCAATTGATTTTGTGTTTTAATTTATAACACAGTACCTGGTCCATCAGGGCCTGTAAGTTTCTCGGTCTTTGTTTCACGCACAGTAATAGTTACATGTCTTCCTGGCGTTGGAGATTTGTGTGCAGATCTTTAAAAATGCGAATGCATTGATATTAGTGGAATATTAAGTTTATATAATCAAAACAAACAACATACCCATTGGGCACTGCATAGATGTGAGCATTGTCCAGCTCATTAAGAAGACTATCCACAGTTGGTCGTTCCTCCACTGAGGCGTAGCTATTATAGGTGTTGTACTTCGAGGCTGGCGTGCTGTAGTTTACAGGCACCTCGATATCTAATAAAATGAAAATTATTTTATTCGTTCTTTTTAAATAGAAATTATATCATATGCTTACCCTTTCGCTCGGTGCTGTTATTATGGTAACGCCCCGTCTGCAAATCCTGCAGCAAATCCTCGAGTTCTGACAATCCTGAGCTGTTCTGTGCTGCATTCTGTCCTTTGTTGTAACCTGAGCGTGGTAGAGAACCATTTCCTTGGTTCAGATAGCCATTGCTCTGCTGAGTCAAACCATTAAAATCACCTGCGTTAGGTGCACGTGTCTCAACGCTATAATGCTCCTGATACTGTGAAGAATGCAATTGAGATATTATCAATCTAAATTTCATAGAAATTTTGAATCACTTACCACTTGCTGTTGTTGTGGCTGCACCCTGCCCCTTAGACTACCATAACCCGGTGTGTTATCTACAAATTGCTGCTGCTGTTGCTGGTGTTGCTTGGGTTGAACTGTTCCATACTGCGGCTGTGACTGTTGTGCCTTACCAGGCACACTGTTCTGCAGATCGGCAAGGAGTGCATCTGCGAAAGAGAATAAAATATTGCTTTTAGTATTGTATAAAATGCAACTAACACAGTAACTTATAGCTACCCAAATTATCATAATCTCCATAATTAGCCATGGTCTAAAGAAACCGCCTAATGCGCTCCTCTGACGCATAAAGAACTTTTCATTATGACTGTTTCCTAGAGTTATTTCATTCTTCAGGTAGATAACTCAACAACAATTGTAGATAAGAAATTATTCGTACCGTTTGTTTGCTTCTCGGTTTTGTTGCCTTATCAGACGTTATCAAGAGAGAAACATTTCAAAAGCTGCGCTAACCTATGATTATCTACATGGAGAAACTTTAGAAAGTTTCTCGAGGTTCGCGTCTGTACTTGGCCATAAGAAGCTTTGCGTTAGATTAACTTAAAACGGGGAAATTACTAATTCCAATAGGAAAAACCGAATCACTTTTAAAAAACGTTTAAAAATCTTTATAATATTTTAAAAAAGAAACAATATATCTTAAATAGGAATATGGCTATATGGAATCCATTATACAGTTTTATTCAATATAAAGTGTTATTATAACTCTCATAGATAACTTCAAAGTTTTGCGATATTGTAACATTTACATATCACAAATATCTTAAGGTACTTAACCCACTTCTAAAGCTTTTCTTTTTGCCACGTCAATGTGCATTCAAATATGACCTTGGCATTAGTACACTCCTATATTTATACTTGAAGTCAGTGGCCCCTGGCCACATCCACATAGTGTTATCCAATGTTCGACACGTTCGTCAATATGGACTTACCCAGACGTCTCTCAAAGTCGCCCACTTTGAAGCAATCGTTGAGGGGCGTACTATGGAACGATGATGATATCAGCTTCGAAGACATTTGTTGGCCTTAGAACTAATATGGCCAAAATCGATAAAGAAACACTGAATGAGGTACGAACGGTTCGTTAGTTCCTTTATTAATAAATGCCCAACGTTTAAACACTACTATAAATGTTAACATGGCCAAATTATAGCATTGCCGCAAACAACAACAACAACAGCAACAACAAATAACAACAACAAGAAGCCAACTTGTTTGCCAACTGACCGAGTTTGAGCAAAATACTAAGCTCCATGAAAACTCAATCAGAAGGTAAAAAGTAAAGCAAATCCAACCGACTCCCACACTGCGCCCAAAATATAGTCAAAAACAGAGCCGCACAGACAAGTTATTGATGGAGGACAGGGGATAGAGAGGCAGTGTATCAGACACCTTAGACAGTAGACGAGGTCTACAAACATTTTTTTTTAGTTTTTATATAAATATATATATAGATATATATATTGCGATATGTTTCACGTAGGATGAACGAACGAGCTAAAAATCGCACTAGCATATGAAATATCTAATTAATTTATATAGTATGGTACTATAGACAAAGGTATGAGAAAGAGGTTCTTTTTGAAGGGGTGAAACTATCAAAAGATTAAACAGCTTTAAGATTTAGATAAACAAAAAGAATGCAGCAACCAAAATCCCTTAAAAATATTCGAAACAAATACCAATGGTATTTCAATCAAGTCGTAAGCGTTAATGATATTTATAATTGACCAAATTAAAATTGCTCTGAAAGTTTTTGCATAGCTCGAAGAATCCTGAAAGACGCAACAAACAATCGTTACAAGGGAAAATTAAATGTGGTATGCGTTACAGCCTCTCACTTATCCATTGATTTGTCCTCACTTTCAACTGCAAATAGCCAAGAGTCAAAGTTGAGTGAAGTGAAAACAAATACTTTGCAACATAAAACATGACAGGCAGCGATTAAAAGATAACATTAAAACTGTCTAAAATCAATAGAAATTATCGAAAATGTTTTTCTCTTCTTTTTTTTAATTCTGATTTCTGGCAACAAATGTTCGCTTAGGTTTAAAACTTGGCGCGATAATCCTATAGACACCTGCAACTGGGCCAATGCCAAAAAAAATATAATAATAATTAAAGCAAAAAAAGAAAAAACCACTCAGAACGAGTGAAACATATTGAGTTTATCTTGGGTAAAGCCAACTGCCTAGTTGAAATCAAATATTTTATGTTTAAAATTTCTTCAAAATAAAACAAATTTTATATATATATATATAATCTATATTTAAATGTTTTTTTGGGCTTTTTTATTTGGAAAACATTGAATAAATGGCAAATGGTTTCGCAATTTTATTATAAATAACCCAAATGACGCTTAAACTTGATAGAAAACAAATAAATATATGTCTTGACTGCACGACTTATATCTCCCTTTATAGTAATCAAATATATTATGATATCAGTAAGAAAACACTTTCTTTGAAATCAATTCAATATACCCCATTTTCTTTGTTGGAATAACTAGAAGTAACTATTTAAATCAGTTTCTGAACATGTGGTTGAGTCTTTGGAGTGGATGTTCATATGTGGTTACTGTATATGCGCATCTGCCACATGAAAAGTTGCTTTGTTATAGGGAGAGACGCACTATTAATAGACCTGGCAGGGTTATCAGAGCGTCTCGCTTCAGTGGGTTAACGTCAAGACGGGGTACAAAACTATGATGCCCTGTATACAAACGGGAAATGAGTCGGAAAGTTCCATAAAAATATTTTCATTCTTAATGTTGTGAATTATTGTTGTTAAAGTCGAAACTAAATAAAGATCACTATAAGTAGAATCATACATTTACATCAAAGTATCAAAAACAGATCTTATAAAAATTTGTAGAGATTAACAAAGAATATATAGATACATATATCACATAGAGGGGATTTTATTATAATATATATATAAGTTCCAGACTTAAAACTTTATTATATTGACATTAATTTTATTTGATTAACTGATGAGAATAACATGGAAAACTATTCTCTTAATGAGAACACAAAAAGATATTAAATCTTGTATTTTTAGCGCCTTTGCCTTTCAAAAATGCTGAAAACAAACTAATGGAAATGTGCAAAATCGAAAAGTATGTGACAGGTAGAAATAATCATCGGAGACGCTATAAAGTATATATATTCTTGATCAGCAGGATAAGTCGATCAAGTCCTGTCAGTCTGTCTCTCTGTCTTTGCGTCTGACCGTCTGTTCGTCTGTATGTACACCTGTTTCTCAGAGACTACAAGAGCTAGAGTTTAGATTTTTGAATATCCTCCCTTAACACCCGCAATTCGAAAAAGAAAACGATTATTAAGCACAATGTTCAACCGATCGAATTTCTTTTTGGCACACATAATAATAAGACGATTTTTGATCTACGTTGTGAATCTCGTTAAGATTGAATGAAAAAAACGAGAGCTCTGCAACATTAAGTGTCAAGCTATAGAGCGAGGGGGCCTAGAAGACGCGCGCGATGGCTTAAAGCGCGTGTCGAACTGTGTGTATGTGTGCGTATGTGTGTGTATGCCTGTGTATGTAGGCAAAGGGGTTCTCGAAGTCTCTCACTTGTAATAATTAACTTTTGCTGGAAACAGTTTTCACATTTTATACATATTTTGAGATCCCTGAATTCGTTTGTTTTAATTTTATTTGAAATTTGGGTCATATTTCTCTAAAGCATTTAAAAAGGTTAAAAATCAATTCATTTGGTATTTGTTTTATTATTATTTTTTGTTCAGTGTGCACTGCTCAGAGAGTCAACACATATTTTGAGTGTGTGAGAGATCCATTTAAAAGCGATCAAAAAAAAGCAAAAAATGCAGCCGAGATGAAAATGTAATCTATTGGGTAAAATTTTTCGTCAAGTTGCGTTCATCAAAACGCAATTAAAATCAATTAGAGGCCGCTATAAAAGCAAAGTGTAAGAGAGAATCAATTTACTGAGTAACGCTTTGAAGTTGGACAGATGCAGTTAATCAAAAAAATTAACGAATGCAGTTAAAACAGCAGAGTGAGAGAGACAGGGAGAGTGAACAGCTGCAGCCACAATTCCAATAGTTGAAGTCGGAGTCGCCTACATGACAGCTGTTAAGTGATGACCATTGCCTTGCACAATGCACGAGTTAAGAGAGTGACTGTGAAGTGGAAAGGGAGTGACTCCGAGAGAGAAATAGAGGGAGAGCGTGGGTGAGCATTAAGTGTAAAGCACGTCAGGCAACACGCGAATTTTTAATAGTTGTTGGTTTTCTTTTTATTGCATTTAATGCTCTTGAATGCTACTACCACTTCTCCTTCATCTGGCTCCCAATTGCTGTTGACATTGTTACATAGTTTTGCAAGTTGCGGCTGTCACTTTCATTTTCATCCTATATACCTGTTTTCGTTGCTATTGTTGTGTTATTTGTACCTTTTGCTTTTGATTCAATTTAAATTTGCTACCAAAACGAAACTCTTCACTTATCACGCACAATGTACCAATATTAGGTAAGTATAAGTATTACACCAATACACGGAGCTACACACAGTTTACAAACACTAACAGAAATACACAAACAATCAATCGACGAATTTTTACGTACATAGGCCGCGACGACAGCAACAGAGCACACAAATAAATTTTTTGCTCGGCAAAATCTTAAAAGCAACTGAACAAGACGAACGAAAAAAACTGATGCTGAAGCTGTGGCTCTGATACTCATGGCAACAGCGCACACTGGTTACGAATATACAATTTGATTGTTTTAAAAACTTAACACACACATTGGTGAAAATCAGAATTAAAACAAAAACTAAAAATTAATTTGTTATTTAAAACCAATTTAAATAGGGACAACAAAATATTATTGTTGATTGAATGGTTATTTAAAGTAAGTCATAATTTTGGCATTGTTTAATTTGTATATTTCATTAATTTATTAAATCAATTTATTTATAAATTTAATTTATATTGAGTTATTAAAAAATTGAATTTTTTTATTTTTCCACGACTATGTATATTATGTATAAACTAACAAAATTTACTAATAAAAATTTCTCATAATATTTATAGGTTACTTGTACCAGTGTTTGCACATAATTCACTCAAGAGAGGGTGGGAAAACTCGCTCAAAATTCAATTGAGAATTATATGTTGAATGTTTTTATTGCTTCTACTGCTCTTGGTTACAACACATATTAAAGTTGTAAAAAAGAAATATATATGTTGAGTAAATGTTGCCATTTGTTGCTTGCTTGATCAAGGCTGTGTGGGCGTTTGTCGTTTGCGGCGCCACCTGCCGACAAATATCGTCATACAGAATCTGTCGTATTTTAAGTGATTGGGCATCCGATGAGTCACTTGACTTTGACCAAAACTAAAATTAGTATGCTACAAAAGCAAAACAACAATAAAAATAACAACAAAAAAAAACATTTTACGTCTAACACTAACAAAAAGTGTTGTTGTTTATATAATGTTATTATTTGAGAGCGCACTGTTTCTCTTATTGTTTTTGTATTCAGTTTTCTAAAAGATTTAGTTCACAACTGATTGATCAGATTATTGTTGTCAAGCAGCTAGCAGTTAACAAGTAGAAATTCAAATTGTGTACCCAGAATACCTAACATTATCAAACTAATAACCTTTTACGATTATCAATACTAAAGGTCGCAATTTGTCACCGGCAACCTCTTGGAACAGGTTTGAAAACATTTCGACAGGTTTTTCACTCAAACAAAAAACGGCACTAAGGCTAACTTCTGGTGTGATAATCCCATCTTACAATTTGACATCTGGCATATCACAATTTAATGAATCTAACGTTTTTTATTATTATATCATTCAAATAAAAATACCTTACAAATTACAGGTAAGTACAAATACAATTGTAAAAATCTACTTATGGATACCCATATAAGCAGCAACGCCCATATCTATTGAAACTTGTCGCCGTGAGTATAGAATGAATGGAAATGATCTTATGAATGAAGTACGCCTAAGTAACCCCATACCAGTTTTGCTTACCGATTTTCATGTTTCACACTACAATATATACAAATATGCACTTGTTGAATCTGGTATTGTACCTGAGACGATGAATCTCGTGCCGCGTCTAGTTACAAACTGAATTCAAAATATTCAAATCAACGTTCAATGCATTTTATTAGGTATCAATTTTGTATACTTTTAGCCTGTCTGGGATTGTAATTACGAGAACGAGAATAAACAAGAGAATCTATAAAAGTTTTATAAACTCTAAGATACTCTATATACTTCAAATACCCACTATTTATTACACTTTACACATTCAAGTATTTAAGGTGTGCCATTAGAGAAAGCTATATTAACTTTTACCTTATCGTTGTTACCGATTTACACGAAGCGAGAGTGCAGAAACTTTTCGATAGATACTATTAAATATTCCAAAGCTGTAGAAATTGCAATCTGTAGTTGTATGTTTTTTAGCAAACTGTTGACATGTTTTAAATTATCTTAGATATTTATCGAATCTATATATTAACATTAGCTTATACAATATATATTTAAAATAAATATATTTATATTATTCTATTTATTACGAGTTGAAACTATTTAACTTTATATTCAAATTACAGGGTATACAAATATTTAGCACTGGAAAAATTTTGTTTTTCAATATTTTCTTTTTACAACATTGCCACCGATTCGGAAACCAATTGTTGAATTGGCCTTCTTTAAAACGCATGTTGCCACAAATAGTGTGTGTTACATCACATTGGGTTGTTAGTGTTTCACTTGTTTACACTGTTATTGTAGAGTATTAAACTATTCTTCTTTCTGTAAAGCACGGAGCATAAAATCCATGTGTGATGTGTTTACATTGAGTATTCGATTGAGCAAGTCACAAATGTTAAAAATGATTGTTTTGTACGTTTTGCTTTCTAGATGAAATAATTTAAAAGAATACTGAGACTTTCCAACTATAATTAAACTTATACATAATTGGAAAATATTTTTGTTATCATTCTATGTGATAGATAGGATTTAGCATTTGAAGTGTCTTGTTATGGTATTTATCATAATTTAAAGGTTTTTTTTTTAAATATAATTTTTTAATGTATACAGAAATCTCAATTAATTTTTTATAACCTTTTTTGTCTAAATGCTGCTTCAATCAGAGCTGCGGCTTAACTATTAAATAAGCTTGATGAAAATCATAATAATAATGATGATAATAATAATTTAAGAAACTTAAATTATACTTATATTTGGTACACGGCTAAGCCGTGAATAAATTTTTTTGTATTCATATTGGCATGGTTTAACAGACAAATTTTTAGGAGCTGAAATATTTTAAACTTAGCCTATAAGTATGCATCAATAAACATACAAAATAAATAAAAACAACAGATGGCGCTTTTGTTAAGTAAGTAATGTAAACGGCCTGTGCAAGAGAAGACCTAATTTTCAGCAATAGAAAGAAGACCAATAGAAATTCTTTTTATCTTTAAAGACAACTTTTCACCTTATGCCGATATTATCTACCCGACAACAACCTACTGTAGTGAAGCAACTATAATAATAAAGTATGACGAGCTCTTACATGTACAAACGGAACGGGTTCAATGTACTGTTATCTGTGTCAAGACAACTTTTTGGAATATCAGAGTTGCGGCAACATACCACCCACAAGGCACAATACTTCAGTAGAAAAATTTGGTAATCTGCTAAAGGGGTTAAGGGTTCTGGGAGTGAACTGTAACTTTAAACATTTTTGACGGAGCTCCAGAGCCAACAATCATCCCAACCAACAACAAATTAGCAATATATTTGTTGCAATTTACCAGAGAAAGTTCAATTGACTATAATGCTTAAACTACACTAAAATATTTGAATTAAAAGGCGTTCAATCCTGCTATTGAACTTGTCACTAATAATATACAAAATATAACAAGGGCTCAACGAAAGATGTAGAACTAACGGAGCAATCACAACGTAATCAATCCTAAACCAGCATTAATATCGCACCTGTCCTGGAAGGGAGTTCCTAGAGCATATTGCACAACTAAAGAAGAACAAAGCACCATGCGATAATAGACTCAATGACACTTTAATTGCTACCACCTGTTTGTACAGTACCTATTATATAAAATGGACGGAGATTGAATCCTCTCCAGCTCAATATTACAAGCCCAGCAAGTAAAAAAAATCATAAACAGTTGTTCTTTAGAGACGATTTCTTTAACAGAATTTTTAAAGTGCATATTGAATATGAATAAAAAATTAAAATATTAAAAAAAATTTGTATATAAAATGTACATAGGATAATACTTACATCCCGGCTGGATGCCCTTGCTGCGGACCGTGCGATAGGGTTGACGCGCTCCAGGATCAATTTTACCATACATTGTTCTATCCATATTTGATATTTTATTTATACTGCATTAAAAAGCCAATGATGTAACTAACGATCAATAAAACCTTCCAAACGAATAAGAAATCTAGTGACACGCCTGTGTCCATTATATATAAATCGGCCAAAAGACACGTAATATTAGATTCATTCTGTTGATTTATTCGCTCTCTGTTCACCTCCCCTAACTTTTGCTTGGACCTGAATTATTTATAATAGCATATTTATTTTTGGCCTTTCAGATCCCGCCGACGGATTTGTCGCTCTGTTTGTGTTGAGTTCTGCCTGTCACTCGCTATCCTCCTGTCTGTCATAGATTTGTCCCACAACTTCCCCATCCAATCCATTTACTTAACAATAATAATAATAAGAGAAAACTTGTAGATAGACAGAGTGCATTAGAAATGGCATCTATATTCTTGGCACTAAAAACAGAATATGACAAGGAACCCCCATCATTATATATATATATATATATAATCTTTATATTGGGATCAAGATGGGGCAACAAATTATTAAAAATTGATTATTATTACAGGGTATTTCAACATACAAAT
The DNA here is from genome assembly GCA_037044455.1 of Zygothrica quintamaculata. NCBI lineage: Eukaryota > Metazoa > Arthropoda > Insecta > Diptera > Drosophilidae > Zygothrica > Zygothrica quintamaculata. Next base: position 42,621 of record JBAMBS010001439.1, read on the forward strand.
ATGCTTTTTATTTGATATGCTTTCATTTTGGTTTTTATTATTTATAATCACATTTGACATACACAAAAAAGTTTATACCATTCAAATATAATCTGCCTTATATCTGTCTAGATATTTTAATTTATTGAGACAAGATACCAATAAACAAAAAAAAAAGTTTTTTTTTTAAAAAACAAGACAAAATTATATAGAATTTAACAATGGTAAAGAAGCTATACTTCTTACTTGTGTTAAACATATAGAAGTTAATTGTAAATAAAATATACTGTTAGTTGCTATCCAATATATCTATATATATACACTAAATATTGAAACTTTTTATTAACATTAGTTTGGAACTTCAAAGAAATATGAAATATATTGAAATTCACAGTGAAATAACTGAATCCGTTAATCGAAAGCGTGGGATACTTAAATAAAAAAGTAAACAACATTTTATAAGTTGTATATGTATATATTATATTTTATATAAGGGTATATATACATAAGAGTATATATAAAGTATATAGAAATGGAGTGCAGTTTGTGTTCACCCACAGATGACAACTGCAAATTGGGATCATAGTAATCCGAATAGCAATAATGCCTGATTTATTAAGCATAAAAAATACAAAATATATATATATATACAAATAAAAAACATATAAGGCAAAATGATGTATACAACATGTGTCTAAACAAACAACGACATCGATTGGTAAAGGTAACAAATAATAAACATAAATTAGAAAAGCAACAAAAGATGCTAACCGCAGCAACAGCAGCAGCGATACAGCATCAGGTTTGCTGATATTGGAATAGAAATTGGCTAGAGGGGAATCAAGGTTGCCAAATTACGTCAACACGACGATCGGTAACTAAAAATAAAAAGTTCTGGCAACGTTTCGTCGCAAGCGAAAAATTAATTAAGAAAGTGAAACCAAAACAAAAAAAAAACCAAAAACTACATTTCCGTAATACATTGCCAAAAAGGTAGACCTGGGATCTTACGGGTTGATCCTAAGCAGAGTTTTTCCAGCTCTTGCAACAGTTTTCACGCAATGACGTGACGAGTAACAATAGCACAGAGAAAGACAAAAACAGATCTGAGTGTTTGCCAGTTCTATATATAAAAGTTAGCTTTTTTGACTGCAGGAAATTCCAAAGTATTTGGTTGGTAGTGCTCGATGGACTTGGACTCGCGTTGACCGCGCCTCGGACGAACGCGATCTTTAAACAAATATTATGTATATATGTATATATAGCTATATATACCTATCATAGGTTAGTACATAAATGTTGTGTGTGTGTGTTAATGTTAATGTTAATGTGAAGGTGGCTAACCTTGCCAAAGGCGCCGAAAGGTGGGAACACAAACTGTGCCCAAAGTAAACCAATTTAAAAATGTATATAGTATTCACGTGGGTGATCTATATGTATGCTTCATATATTTATGGCACGCTTCCCATAAACTTGTCCAGTTTATGCCCATCTAAAACTATTTTCCAAACATTTTATATACTACACTTTGTAAATATTTTATTTACTTTTTACATTCATCATTTGGGTATTGTAATAAGATAAGATGCATTACAAACGTTTCGTCTTGACGTACTTCATAGTCACTAGTTGAGAGTAGGTCTAAAAGAGCGAGATAGTTGAAAACTCACCCTAATTCAAATTTAATGAGCACTTGTAGATAAGGATCTATTCGAAAATGAGCTCTTCAATACAAACTTATACGAATCATAGAGAACCTCTAAACAGTACCGCGAGTATTAGAGTCTGTAGATCGCAGAATCCCTAACTCGTTAGATATGCACCCAACACATACGTGGAGCGAAACCCTAAAGCAAAGAATAGAAACGGGGAAGAAGGAGAATCTATTTCAAAGCAGTGGCCCAGCTGTTTCGTCATAAACAAACGGTTCCATAGCAGATCCAAACACAGATACACGCCACACAGACACAGTTACAGTTTGTGACTAATTGAAATTTGTTTGGTGGCAAATCGAAAGGCAATTCCAATAACTGTATAGATGCATGCACTATAATTTCTATGTATGGTGTCTGTTTACAATTTATCAAACGCACCACAACAGTATCTTGTGCAGTTTGTGAGTGTTTGTCGAAATCCGAGATACTTTTAATTGTATTGGGGAAGAAAAAAGTTGTATGTTATTGTTTCCATTTATCAAAAGTTGTAAGGAAAGAGCGCAACAGTAAAAGAAAGAGAGATAAAGAGATAATACAAATTTACTCATGACGCCTACGGGATTGTCTCAATTTGAGTATTACTTATAATCCGCTTGTCGGGGACATCTAAAATTAATGATTTTACCAAAATTTTTGTGCTCTTGTCACATTTAGGCATATTTCTCATTATTTATTGTGTGTCCATATATTTATAATGTATATAAACTTTTGTGTATTCGATTTAAAAATTAGCTTAATAATTAGTTTAAATTAAGATTCTAAAAAAACCGCACTGCTAAGATTTTAACATGTTTTTTGGGGATTTGTTGAGTGACAGAGAGATCATTTATCTATTGACCATATGTACATATGCATATCTGGTTTAGCTTTTTAACTTTTTAGCTTATATCTTTGTGTTTTGTTATCATACTGAAATTAGCTACTGAAATTCTTCTATTTTATTTAGATTAGGATTATCTAAGTTTACAGTTGTATATACTTCATGCAGCAAATGATTGGGACTTTTTATAAACGATTTTAACAGTGCAAACAATTTTCCCACGCTACACCACCTGCTGTAATTGTAATCCTCACCGATATCTCTTTAGCTTTTTTGTGCAATTCTTCTGTTTGTTGTTTCACATTGAACACTTAATCAATTGATTGACATGTTGTTAGCACTTTTTATTGTTATCGATTACTCGATTACACTCTATGTCACTCGCTATTTTGTTTTTAGTTAGGTTTCTTTTATATTTTTTATGTACTTTGCCTTTGCTCGTACGTTGTTATTCATAATTTGTTGTTATTGTTTATTGGGAACGTAAAGATGAATAAAATAAGCGCGTCGCGCCGCGTATGAGCGTCATAAACGACTGAAATGGAACTTGGTACTGCCGTAAACTAGTGGAACATGAAATGAAACGTAGCAACAATGCAACTTCATAAGAAACAAACGGCCCCAAGAGCTGACTTCTCGTATGATAAAGAGAGACAGAGAGTATAATTTAATATTAGAGAGAGGATAAACAAACAAAACGTTCATTCAATGTGTTTCACTTTGCTTTTTGTTGTTCCTAACGTTCAGTCGGCGTCGCTGTCAGCCTCCGTCTGGCTGCGGTTGCTCCAAGTCTCGATGATGAGGTTGTGACGACAACATCGTGGCAATAGTAACACAACCGCAAAGCGAAAGCCGCAAGTGGGAGACAAATGTAAATGAAAGAATTAACAACATGGCAGACAAGTACACAGTGGTGCATGTAGTGCTCGAACCATAACAGTAACTGATTTATAAATATAAAGATAATAACTTAAATCTAATATATGAAGACAACTATCAACTTCATATCCATCAGAGTTCTTGTCGTTGCTTTGTGTCTTACCCTGCATTGTTTCACCTTAACAGCAGAAATCAACAACAATATTTTTTTAATCTTCCACTGTGATTAGATACAGTGATCTCAAAAAACAAGTATGTACAACATTAAAAGCACCGTTATGCAAGTTTGGACGTTGACAAGAAGTCAAAAATAAAATGTTCCCACTCCAGACAAAATACAAGTAAAATAGATCAGTGTTTTTTAACCTTATTTCAGCATTGTTTTAATAAAAACAATCCAAAATAGGCCAAACATTAAAAAATTAAAATATCGTTATTTTTCATTATTATTCTCAATAGCAGCAGTATGCTTGTCATTCTTCAGTTGGGCATTTTTGTAACTACTTGTTAAAGCAGTTTCAAATTTTTTAAGCAACTTCATTTTAAAATAAATGCTATATGTAGCCTGAAATAAGCTAATCTGGCAGAGCTGCCTTATTTCTTTACTTCATTTTGCATACACTTTATGTAGGCGATGTGCAGTCAGCTGAGCTTGAAGACTTAGCAGAGCTGTCAACTTAGTGGATTTCTCTTAAGTGTGTGTAAGTGGACTTAGGTCAACTCTTCAGCGTTTTTCCATTCACATGTCTGTGGGCCTGCGACTGTGTGTGTTTATCTGAAGATATTCAGAACAAGCGCAACAGGCAGTAAATCGCCAAGAAATTGTGTCATATCAGAAAATAAAGTAAAAAGAGGAATAACTACAACAAAAGCAGCTGCGCTACAAAATGATGATGCATAGAGTTTTGCTGATGATGACTAAACGCGTATGTGCGAATGAAAACAAATAAAGACAAACTCAAACTTTGGTGAGTTCAACAAAGCTATATCATTTACCAAGCGAAATTATATGTCGAACAAACGTGAATGATCTTTCAACGTCGACAACGAAGCCGCTTGCTGCTGAACTCGTCTTAAATTCAACAACTGTGCATTAATCATAAAAATGCCATGAATGTACGGATGGAATGCATTTATAAGCTGTAATAAACTGCGGGTGGGGTTGCCTTAAAATTTATATACATAGATTAAAAATAGATAAGATATGCAGAAATTTAGGTAGGTTTATGCGCCATCTCGCGGATATTGTGTAAACTACTTTTAATTTTATAAAATGCCAATAAGCCAGGCAACGTGATCATGAAACTTAATTTATTTCCGTACCCTTTACTACACCATGAGAAATATTTCTTTGATGCGTACTTACCTAAATCGTCCATCGTGATACTTCGTATGTTCTGAGTGTTCTAGTTTAGGTTAAATAGTGTTGGGTGAAAAAATCTCCAATTGGGCTATACGTAGACTTTTTACAAACGCTGCCACTCCTCACACATACACACACACTTATACTACCGCTTCTAATTCGAATGTCCAATACCAGGTTATCAAATGTAGTTATTTGGACCTAAATTTTTAATCCACGCAAACAATTTTGTTCCGCACCGCGACACGACGACAACAATAATATTACAGTGGTGATTAGGGTTACCGACTGACTGGTTAAAGTTTTATCCGCCGTGTTCGCGATTGGAATTGAAAATATTTTACTCAAATGGCAGTAAACACTGCTTTTGAGTTTCGCGAGAGTTGGAGACGAGTTTTTTTATGATTCACTTTAATTTTAGAGCGGCGTTGACCGCATACATATATAGATTGCAGATATAAACAACACGTACACATGCACACGGTCGCTAACAGCTGATAAACTATCGATAAGCTCGATATATACTTCCGCGGCTTTATAAATGTTTTTAAATTCTTGTTTCAGTCAAATCTACTTACAATGGAAACTCAACCTACCTCGTTATTGAAACTTAACAATGATTGTCTGATCCAGATCTTCAATTATTTTACACTGAATGAACTAATGGTAATTTTTGGTAACGTACATCCACTAATCGACGATGCTATCAAGCAACAGTTACACAAATTTCGTCATTTTGAGTTTAGTATGCGATTTCCGCCGCGGTATGGAAAAAACCAACTGGAGGAGATTGGTCGTCACCTTCACAGCATTGACGTGAATGTGGGGTATTCTGTTAGAGCAGATGAAGTTCAGAGTCTGCTATATAATCTTTTTATAGGATCATTAAAAGGAAAACGACTTCGGGCTTTAAAAATACAACATGCTTATTTTACATGCGATTTCGTAACCATAATTTCACCTGTAGCTGCCTTTTTGGAAGAACTGGATATCAGTCGATGCGAAGTGGAGGATCTGAGTCAACTTAATTTACTTTTACAGTTGACTATTCAGTTAAATACATTGGCTGTAAGCAACAAGGATTTGATTAACTTGAATCAATCGGTCCTTAGTCGCCTAAGATGTCTTAAAATAAATTGGTTGGTGGGAACCGAGTTGTTAGACATTAAAACTGTAAGCCAACAACATCCACACCTTAGTATTTTTGTCTACCAATCGAATACCGTAAATGTTTACGGTCCCCCTATTGTTAAAAAAACTGGATACTTTCATTGATATTAAAAACAGTAAAACTATATTTAAATCAATTTGTTTTACTTAATAAGGCATTGATTGACGATGCTCATATAGAACATAAACAATAAATTAACCACAAAAAATGAACCATACCCATATTAAAAATAAACAAGTGACAATCGATAGTATTGAAAAATAACATAACTATAAAATCGAACAGAAAATCAACTCGTCAAATCAGCTGTTTATGCTATGTTATTAACATATAAAGCAATGTTAACTTTAGTTGCTATGTGTTTGAATGAATGCACATATGTGTGTGTTTGACTAAGTTAGTTTTTGCCGGCAATTAATTTCACAAGCATTGCAGTTTCTGTTGAAATAACGATTACTGAATTTATAATTGAAATAAATTTTTAAAAAGTTCTGCTTAAAAATGGTAGTACGTTCGTATAACGATGAACTGAAATATTTGCAAAAAATAAGTGATCATTGTTGGACCATCAAAAAGGGTTTCCAGCCCAATATGAACGTAGAGGGTTGTTTCTATGTAAACAGCCGACTAGAAAGGCTTATGCTGGAGGAGCTGAAAAATTCTTGTCGTCCCGGTGCTATTGGTGGCTTTTTACCCGGCGTCAAACAGATTGCGAATGTAGCTGCTTTACCAGGCATTGTGGGACGCTCAATTGGTTTGCCTGACATTCATTCTGGATACGGGTTTGCTATTGGTAATATGGCTGCGTTTGATATGGATGATCCTCTATCAGTTGTGAGCCCTGGAGGTGTAGGCTTTGACATAAATTGCGGTGTACGTTTATTACGTACAAATCTTTTTGAAAAGGACGTACAGCCATTGAAAGAGCAGTTGGCACAATCATTATTTGATCACATACCTGTAGGTGTGGGTTCTAAAGGCATTATACCTATGAATGCACGGGATTTGGAAGAGGCCCTAGAAATGGGCATGGACTGGTCGCTACGTGAAGGGTATGTCTGGGCCGAGGACAAGGAGCACTGTGAGGAATATGGTCGCATGCTCAACGCCGATCCAGCGAAGGTGAGCATGCGCGCTAAAAAACGCGGCTTGCCCCAGCTGGGTACGTTGGGAGCCGGCAACCATTATGCCGAGATTCAAGTAGTCGATGAAATCTACGATAAATGGAGCGCTTCTAAAATGGGCATTGAAGAGAAGGGTCAGGTTGTAGTTATGATACACTCAGGTAGCCGCGGTTTTGGTCATCAAGTAGCTACCGATGCGCTTGTACAAATGGAAAAAGCTATGAAGCGTGATAAGATTGAAACTAATGATCGTCAATTAGCTTGTGCTCGAATCAATTCTGTGGAGGGCCAGGACTATCTGAAAGCTATGGCGGCAGCGGCCAATTTTGCCTGGGTAAATCGCAGCTCGATGACTTTTCTGACTCGACAGGCCTTTGCCAAGATGTTCAACACAACGCCAGATGATTTGGACATGCATGTAATCTACGACGTTTCGCATAACATAGCTAAAGTAGAAAATCACATTGTAGACGGAAAAGAACGCAAGTTGTTAGTGCATCGCAAGGGCTCAACTCGTGCATTTCCTCCCCATCATCCATTGATTCCAGTCGACTATCAGTTAACCGGTCAACCTGTACTTGTTGGCGGTACAATGGGCACCTGCAGTTATGTCTTGACAGGCACAGAGCAAGGCATGCATGAGACTTTTGGCAGCACTTGCCATGGCGCGGTATTCCCATAATATATGTTTGGTCCATCCATATGATTTAACTAAAACATTTTTTATTTAAGCAGGGCCGCGCTCTATCACGCGCCAAGTCTCGTCGTAACCTAGACTACAAGGAGGTACTGGACAAATTGGAGCAAATTGGTATTGCCATACGTGTTGCAAGTCCAAAACTAGTCATGGAAGAAGCCCCTGAAGCATATAAGGATGTCACCGATGTCGTCGATACCTGCCATGCTGCTGGTATCAGTAAAAAGTGTATTAAAATGCGACCCATTGCAGTCATAAAAGGCTAAGACTATTTTATAAAAAAATACCTTATAAAATAAATAAATATGTTAGGCCCTTATATCGTATAAATCTCATTTCAGTGCATTAATAGACATGTAAAGTTTTTATTTTATACAATAAATAAATACATTTCTAATAATCTATCCAATCGGTATTGTGTACATCGCTTAAATTTTCTAAACATAAAATTGTGGATATTCGGATGTTGCATGTTTTACAATCCTAAGATAAAATCGTAAAATTTTTTTTTATAAAGTTCTCAGAATTAATTAAATTATTTCGCTAGCAAATAAATAATTGTTTACTAAGAATATTTATTACGGCAGTTTTCAACTGCATACCTGGTGATAATCTATGGTAATGTTTGTTTACAGTTTGAGTAGCGTAGAACTAGTTCCGTGAACTGGTGCTCAATTCGCTATTTAGCTAATTTCAGTCATTTGACAGCTGACTATTGGTCCAATAAGACTCGTCGCGCGGTGTACAACGGTTGAGTGTGCGCGAGTGTTCAAATGAAAGGAATTAATTGTTTAGGAATTACAAAAGTGCATTCTTTGTTATATTTGAAAAAAAAACATCGATTAAATAAATGCATTGCTCTGAAAAGTCTATTAAATGGCAAATAAATGTTAATTGTACATACTGCCGGATCAGTTTTGAATAGAATTTTTTTGTAGCTGCGCAGTTTTAACAGCTCATTCTCATTTATTATTAAGATAGTCGGCGACAGTGAGACGTAAGCGAAAGTACAAAATGACAAATATGCGCCCACCGCAGAAATCCAAACTACTAAAGGTCGTTATATTGGGAGATGGAGGTGTAGGTAAATCTGCGTTACTCACACGCTTCGTATCCAATCGGTACGAGGAAAACAATTTTCATACGATTGGCGTGGAGTTTATGAATAAGGATATCGTAGTTGACGGTGAAAAGTACACGCTACAGGTCAGTTAGCTATATAGCGGTATTTATTATTAATTAATGATACGAATCATATACGATTAGTGTAACTACAAAAAATGATTCTCCAATTGGATCAATAAAGCAAATGAGAATCAAAGTATTTAAATAAACCAAGTTTTTACCTCGTTAGAGTACAAGGTAAAACTTTTATTTTTATTTTTTTTTGCTGGTATTTGATTAGGGAATTTTCTGTTTTAATATCTCTTTCATCTGCTATTTACACACGTACGTATGTATGTAACAGACACGAAAACACTGCTGGACATCGTTTAACGAATAGCGAAAAAATCACATTGTCAGAATTAGAATCTAGAACTTAACAACGACTTTGTTTTGCCCTAATGTTTTCCACCCTTGCAGAGGTTATTTTTATAGAATAAGTGCTAAGTGAAGATAATACAAATGCTACACAACATTTTCAGTTATAATTTTATAATCTTAATTAGAAAGACACATTGAGTTGATCTTTGACTATTTTCGGTATATACAAGCGCAACAGATTAAATACATGGCTTTTTCCATTACGTTTATTAAATAATAATAAATGTATTGTATTTGAAATTTCATATTAAATATAGACACTCTTACAATGCTTTTGTGTTTTTTCTTTTCTTTTGGTTGGGTTTGTATAACACATACGTTGAATCATTAAAGTCAAGAAAACCTTCATTAAAATTCGGAATGCATATATATGTTGACCATTTTCTTGTTCCCGTTTCCCGTATTTACTCTGTAACTCGCGTTTCCTCTTTTATTGTTAGTTCCCATTGTTATTCACGATTTTGCTGTCCGACAACTCTCGTGCTACTCGTAGCTTATAAATGTAACAGATGAGTATGTAATCTGGCACAAAATATTATTTAAATAATTCGAATAACAATTATAAATGACAAGTTTTATGCATACATATTACATTTCAGAATATAATATGAGAACATCCCTTATATGACCAAGTAAAAAGCAATATATTATATACATAACTTGTTGAAATTGTTTGCAGCGATGTTTTTCATTTTATAAGTACGGTTAGAAAATAGTAGAAGATGTTCTTAACGCTTCGTTGAGTTTGGTCTAAACAAGAGGGTAACTTGTGTTCATGGTGAGTTTGAGAAACGGTTACGGTCTACTCTGACTTACCTATTACCAAGAGACAGGGGAAATAATTACATAAGCAATTAGCAAATAAAAATCATTGGAATATTTTAAAGATTAAAAATTGCAACAATTGCCAATCACATTTAGCTAGGGTAAATGACTTTTCGGATAATTCTAACAGACGTCTGTTATTTTAAACATACGGTATAAATACCTTGATTTCTAAAATTGTATTCATAGGTTGTCTTATAATATATTTATTTGCATATAAAAAAGGTTAAAGGGAAGTATTGGATTTCTGCAAAATCGAAAATTATGTAACAGGTATATATATTTATTTGTTAACCTTTTCGTAGTCGGGTTAACTACAGCTGTCTTACTTGTTTATTTATGTATTTAAATTATTAGTTAAACACAAAAGTAACTAAGAGTATACTATCATTGGCCTTTAGTTAATATAATTGATATTGTTTTTGTTTTTGTTTTTTTTTTTCAAATATTCCTTACTTCTGTATATTCTTTGAACCTATTTGTAAATATATTTCCGGTTGGTGTACAATAGTTTTCCATTTCAATATCACACCTTTATTTATAAATAGGTTTTCAGAATTTTATTTTTGCTTAACTTTTGTTATCAGTCGTTAGTTAGAAAAAAAGAAAAAAACAAAAAAGTTATCAGTAACTATATTTAATTTGCTTCTGAGCATTTAAGATTTCTTTGCATGCGTGTGCCTGTGTGTGTGTGTCTATATTTGATATGAAAGTTGCCAGCAGCGGCAAATTAAGTTTTATATGTAACTTTTTAGACAAATATAATAGCAGTAAACGTGCTCTATACTCCTCTCACAATTAATATCACGAATCAGAATTGAGTGTCAATTAAAATTATTTGGCAAATGTTAGTAATTATATTATATCGTTAAAGATATGGGACACTGCTGGACAGGAAAGGTTTCGGGCATTGCGTACACCCTTTTATAGGGGCTCTGACATGTGTTTACTCTGTTATGCACTGGATGATAGAGACAGTTTCCGAGGATTACGACTGTGGCGCAATGAGTTCGTGAACTATGCAGATATTAAGGCGGAAAACTTTCCATTTATTGCGGTGGGGAACAAGGTGAGTATAGAAACGGATAAATTATAACAAAAATTGTAATTAGAATAATAATTAATAGAATGATATACGTGCGGAAAAGCGTCAAGTAAACTTAGAAGAGGTACAGCAGTGGTGCTCAAAGGAATCAATATCCTCATACATAGAGACGTCCTCTAAAACAGCAGTTAACGTGACGGAAGCCTTTGAGTTAGCTCTTCGCCAATGGAAAAGAATGGAGAGCATTGCCGAATCCGCACAACGTCAAAATGGTGACACCATTGATTTAACGCGTCCTATTCAACTGATGCAACGTCCCCAATGCTGTACAGGTGGTGGAGCATGTAAGACCACCAATGTTGTTAATGCAATTGATGATGAACCACACATTGCGGATGCTGCCATGCATTCCCCTTCCTCTAAGGCACGTCAGTTGTTTGGAAAATTACGCAAATCATCAACAAGTAATGATCGGCTATAAACATCGGCAGCATTTATGTCAAAAGTGCTCAAATCCCGCGCAGGAGGCATCAATGGAAATTACATTAAAGAGTAAAATTTTACAAATTTGTAAGCTGACGTTATGTAATGAATAATGAGTAATGTGCAATGTATAACAGATTCTTTTGTCAGTTTTAAACACTGTATATAACAGTTGTGCCTTTCGACTAAGTCGAGCAACAATACTTCATTTAACACGTTGTGTATAACAGTTGTATTTTTGACCCTTATGATTTATACTCGTATATTTCCCCTTAGCAAATATACCCAAACACTCTACAATTTAAAATTTATTTTATATGCAAATACCCCTTACATATAGACCTTAGCAACGCTGCGACAACATTATACGCGTACGATTATATTTAAGTATAGAGACACACAGTGCCTGTGCGTGTGCAGTTTTTTGTGACCAAGTAAATGACACTTTAAGTGACTATAAATTAAGTATTATCTAAACAATAATACAACATATAGAATACAGTATATATATTTATGTATAATACAATATATGTAATATAATATATTTATATTTTTATGTGTGAAGAAAGACATATATAAATATACATCCCAAGATGCATGTGAATTATAAGTTGTTTGAATAAACACAAAACTAAAACAAGTAAGCCCCTGCGCTCCATAACGCGATACTTAGTTTTGTTTAACTTACATGGGTTTTGTTCAATTTTAACGAGATTCACAACGTTGATCAATAATGGTCTATTTATTATGTGCGCGAAAGAGAAATTCGATCGGTTGAAAACTGTACCTAATAATAGTTTTGTTTTGTACTGCGGGGGTTAGAGGGGAAATTCAAAAATCTAAAAAAAATTGTCTAGGGTACGAAAATAACCAATCTAGGCTTCAAATTTGGTTGCTCTAGCTCTTATAGTCTCTGAGAAGCAGTCATTTATACAGACGAACGGAGGGATAGACGGGCAGGGCTAGATCGACTCGTCTTGTCCTCCTGATCAAGAATATATATACTGTATAGGGTATCCGATGATTATTTCTACCTATTTCATACTTTTCGATTTTGCGCATTTCCAAAGACATGAAAGAACTTTCCTGCCTTTACACACAAGCCGATACATACACAAAGTCATAATTTTGAATGCTCTGCTAAGTAAGTTGCTGCTTTGTGTTGAATAACTTAATGCTTTTTATAGAATATTAATTAATATTTATAGTATAGATAAAAAATGGTGCATTTACCATGAATTAAAAAGTTAATAAATTAAGAAAATTGCTATATAATTGGTTGTTGATCGAGAATATTCATTCTGCTACAGAATCAAGGGGGACTAGCAAATAAACAGGGGACTTAATAAAAAATGTATGTGAGTTTTAATATAATCAATTTTATATTTTTATATACAAATGTGATGTTTAACTATATTTGAGGTAAATTATTAACAAGCTATTATAATGCTTATACCCATTTAAATTTAAATAAAAATATGTTACAACACTTGCTGCCAGATTTAAATAATATCGAACACTTAGGACTAGAAGACAGTAAAGGTAAAAGGAAAACTATAGTATTACAAATATCGCAAGCTATTGGCTGTAGAAGCGTATAACAGATTATAAGGCTTAGAATATATATTGTTGAAGTTTTGTTTATACGAAAAGAATATCACTTGCTGAAAAACATTTTGGGTTCGTAGGGCCACTGACGACTACCGCTGGTTACAAGCTATTCACTTCTTCTTGTAGCCGTATGAGTTGATTGCTTCGTACTCACCATCGCACATGAGCAACAGCTGATACCATTGATCGCCATCAATACGTGGAAGCTCAAGAATGCCGCCGTAGCAGGCGGGCAGACATTTTGGCGACATATATTTATGCAGGGAATCGCGATCCGTGCCGTGAAATATAATGCGACTGCGCAGCTTTTCACGCAGGAAGGGTTTGAAGAGCGCAAATACAACATTAAAAATCTTTGGTTGATTCACTATGTGTATAGCTTTAATGCGTAGCGGGACGGAATCCTGTAGCCAATCCACGATGCGCTTGGCGAATGGCGGCGTAAACTGCCATGTTTGCTGTAAACTAAGTCCGTCCATATCAAAGATAACAACTGCACCATTGATTTGTGTCTCTGGCTCAAGCATGGCAGCTTCCAAAAATATAACAGCCCCCTTGAACACCTCATCAAGTGTGACCTGCTTATGCTTCCAACGTTCTAAGATCAGGAAATGAAACGTTAAAATTTAGTCAAATGCATTTGTTTTATCTATTATGTAAGATCTTACTGCCCAGCTCAAGTAACAGGATGCGACGACCACATTGATCCCGATTGGGAAACACTGTAAGTATATTGTTTTTGAAGATGTTGGGCTCACCCGTTGGTTTTAGATTATTATAAACATCCGCATGTTTCACCTTGAAAGAGTAGTATCGTTTGATCTATAATGAACAGAAAGATTATTTTTAATCCTAACTACCAGTCTCATTAATAAACTTACCAAGTCGCGAGCACTTTCTGGATAGTATTTACAGGGCCGTAAAAAACGAATCAGCCACTCCTCATTATCCTTGGGACAATATAAATCAGTTTCCGCTATAAGTATTAATATAATAAAATATACATTCAGATTGGTCAGCTTTATCTTTTAATTTTCCTCTATATATATATATATATATATATATATATATATATATAATAATAAATTAAATCTTGTCGACCTTTCATTATTTATAAATAGAAAAGCTCTTCAAGTTGTGATTATCACGTTATCTAATCTAATGATGGGGTCGGTAAATAATTGAACTTTACCCTTCTTAAATTCTAGATTGAATATAAAACTTAGCTCTATGATTACTTGCACGCTAATCAATCAGATTAATGATTAGTGGCTTTATATATATATATATATATATATATAGTAAGTAAAACCTAGTGTCACCTGTCCCTTGGATTGGAGTATTTCAATTGAAAGGTTAAAAAAACTGGGAAGTATTTTGTAAATTTTCCCGTAGTAGAACTTGTTAAACTAGTTTAGTAAGCTTAACTGCACCTATAATATTATTATTTAAAGCCAATACCAACCTTCTAGTAAACGTCTTAGTTCCTCTACCGCCTGTTTCTGGCGCTCGGGTGACTCACGCAACTCCCGGACAGCTACTTCTTTGCCTGCAGTGGTAGCTTCTCCAAGTTCGAATTGCAATGTAAAGTCACCCAACTTAATGGAGGGCAGCTCGTCGATCTCCGATAACATTGTAGGTACTCCTAGAAATAATAGGGTAGACGCATAATATAGCCGATAATGAGTTAAAATATTTATTGTCATGATAATTAAAAATTAAAATGCAATTATTTCACTGTACTTGAAAGTCATGCTTGGAATTGGAATTGGAAGCTGCACTTTGATCCCGAACTTAATCATTTGTTAAGCTAACAACTAGATGGTTGACTAATTGTAGTCAATTATCCAGTCTTAATTTTCAGTTATATCATTATGCAAGTTCTCAGTAAATTTTACTTACTCATTTTGTTGTTTCTCGGCTCTTGACAAATATTTCTTTTGTACAAATGCGTAATTAATTACTGCTTTAATTTTCTTATTTTTCTTTTGTTTAACTAAAAATTTATTTAAATATTGCAAGATGTTGCTGTATTAATTTTAAATTGTGATAAAGGTTTTGTTTTTTTTTTTTTGTTTTAAAACCGGATACAGAATTGCATTCAAAAAGTTTTCCGCCTCCAATCAATTAGCAATTTCTTGCTTTTAGCTTTAACCCTAACCTTAAGGTTAACCTTGACTCTTACTGTTAGCATGCAAATAATTAATGTCAATAACAGTTATAACTGTTTTATTAATCTTTAAACTTTAAATAATTCAGCTTTGACTTTGAGATGAGAATGCAAGTTCCATAAAACCTACTTTATACTTAAAGCTTGCACTTAATTCTCATGATCAACTAGTTCTACTTTAACGAATTACAGTTGAAATCACATTCAAAAAGAAAAACCAGTTTTAGGTAATACCACACAAATTCTTAATTTAAAGTTACTATATAATTATTGTAGCTATAAAAAAAATAAACAATACAGAGTTTTATCAGAATATACCTAAACATTTAAACTACAAAGGTCAGAAAATCTTCTGTTGTTATATAGAAATCTATTCAAAGAAATTTTTTGATTCGATCTGTAAGTGATAATCATGTATAGACTGTGACCTTCGCAAATTATATAATCATCAGATATAATCTCAAAATAAAGCTAAACGAAGAGACAAGCCCAGCTTGAACGAGAAGATTTTAAATATTTTGGCAAAACCCACAAATGCACAAAACTTATACAAACAACATAATAAAACATAAACATAAACTTATGAATTGGTAATATCTCTCAATATGGAAACAATATAATCTAAACAGTACACACACTGAGCACAATATCTGACAACTCGGCACAGGTTAAATCTCTAACTGAATTCGAAATTGAAACTGAAACCAAAAACGTAAAACTTGTTTTGGTACTTTAGATACAATAAATGATTAAGAAGATGAAATAGACGAATAATACACGGTTACTAACGACGCGTGCAACGAAGCCGAAAGAGCAGCTAAAACTGTTGTAGCCGAAAGCGCTTTACAATGCTTTTATATACAGGCCAAGAATGAAAACTGGAAATTGACAGAGAGAAAAGAAGCAGCAAGTAAAACAGCTGAAGCTGAACTTGAGCATAGCATTCGCTTGCTAGCCGATATAGATAGTGTGTGTATGTGAGAGAGAGAGACAGGGAAAGAGAGTCAGAGAGACAGGGAGAAAAAGAGATGTAAAGCTAAGGTTGTGGTACACTGAGCGTGTTGCATGGCAAATGCATTTAGAAAATTATGCCACTGAAAGCTGTTTTATTACAAATGCTCAGCTGTTGTCATTATCTTTATTGGAAGATGACGTGGCATTGAGTAAATTAATATTTTAAATATTTTTAGTTCCTTTGCCCATTGAAAACCCGAAAGAGGATTAATAGATTAACGCAACAAGCAAAAGTAAATAACGGATAGAAAAAAGCATCTACGACCTTGTAACGTATTTGTATTCTGGATCGCATCGAACCAATCTAGCCGATCCGTTTGTATTAGCTAAAGTTTTGAGAGACTATAAGAACTGGAGTAAAATTTTGAATTTAGAATGTAGATAATACATGGCATTTACTTATTCCCAAAGAAAATATAGCAGTTTAACGACAAGATCCAAGTGAAAATGCTCTGTATACTTATATATTACCCGTTTGAAACAGCACCGCACATAGTGTCAATACAAACACAGCTTTCATTCAGTATTCCTTATTGTGTTTCAGTGGGGCCGACTTTTAAAGGAAAAAGCTGATTTGTATTATACAAGCAAAGTGTACTCTTTGGATTACTTTGATTTACCGAAGAGTTAAAAAACAACAAGATTTAAAACTAACTAACGTGTTAAGATGAAATTCCAAACAAGTTGGAGGTCAGAAGTCTTGGCACAAAGGGGTTAAACCCATTTGACTTTCTGTCTGTACATAACAAGGGCAAGTCCAATGTAAAAACTGTTTTAACCTTTACGTGCCAAAAACCTATATTAAAACTTTAATAGTATATATATTTACGCATATGTATGTATGTACTATGTTTCATCTGAATCAGCATATGTATATGAATGTAGGTTGGGAATTAAAATATTGTTAACAAAACATCAGGCTATTGTCCTAGGTCAGCTGGTTGTTGCAGTTAGCCATGGCTTACAAATGCATACAATTTAATTAAAGCTGGTTACTGGTAATTGTATTAGGTAAATTTTATAACAAATAATCCCGTTTACAATGCGCACTGTTATGATTTAATCATTTGTTCATATATGTGTATAAATGTGTCAGTGCCAACCGTTTGTTGAACTTTTAATGCAAATTTCACACTCTGTTTTACCTTTTTACACATTTCTCTTTCACTCAGTGTCGTACGACACCTTGGACAACGAGGTAAGTAAACAAAAAAACAGGCGAATGTATTTTCAAAAGGGACAACAGACGAATCTGATAATTTTTTAATGCTGTCAAACATACGGAAGCAACAAGTTGCGAAGACTTTATTTTCTTTTCTTTTGTGTTTCTCTTATTGTTTTTATATTAATTTTATTTTATTTTTTTTGTTTGCTGTACTTGCTTACTGTAAACACATTGAATGTGGTGATCTAGATTATACAAAGAACAAAAAAAAAAAAATCAAACGCAAGTAGTCAAAAAGCAAACATAATGAAAAAAGTTTTAGTATACCGGTGATTTCTTTCTATCCGGCGTTTTTTTTTTTTGTAGCTATAAAAACGTTTAAGATATGACACTTACCAAATTTTAAATTTCCGAGTCTTTTAAGGTAAAGTCCTGTAAAATCCTTTAAAATAATGATTATTCCAATCTGATCCAACTCACTCCTGACGCGATTAAAGACTGAAAATATAGTGCTGCATGTTCAACAATTTTATACTCGTATGTGAATCGAGGTGTACAGAAAGGCGGTTTAAAAAGTTATATATGAGCACACACATATGTACATAACTATAAAAAAGTAAATCAGAGACAAGTGTATAACAAGTTAGTAATTATATCAAGGGCCAACAGGTTCATAAATGTATGGCTTTTTAGCTTTTAAACAGCGGTGCGTTGTGAAACCTCTAAGTACTGGCATTTTGTCATTCTATTTTAAGTATAGTATTACCCAGATTTATGCTAACGCGTTTTACGCAATTTCAAAAATCCGCAGTATTTATTTTTATTTTTTATGACTGACTCTTTGCGGCTTATCCAAAAGAATTTTGAATACAATTAAGTGTTTTAGATGCTGCCTTAATAATTCACACTATTAACACCCTACCCTAACTATCGCATAAGTCCCGGGTAATATTGTTCCAAATAATTTCTTTTTAAATTTTAGTTAGAGCTAAAGTGGAAGATTCAACATTAAATACAAACTGTTATACACCTTAGAATTTTCATATTCACTTGTTAAGTTATACATTTTGTTATACCTCTATATGAAACTATATATGATAGGCGGGACTAACTATTCCCACTATTATCTAGCTAGTTAAGGCTAGTATAGTTATAAATTTGAACTTTACTTTAATGATCAAATAAGTAATTACTGTTGAACTTTTGAACACTGTAACCACAAATGAACTTAGTGTGTTTTAATTAATTATAAGTTTTACTTATATGTATATCTTTATATATATACATGTATGTGTATTTTAAATATATATAAAACTTGCTGTAAATGGTTACACACGTCGTAATGTTCTAAAAATATATAAATAATAATAAAACTACTAGTCTGGGAGCAAAATCTATCTACTTGTACTTTGTTTTGCTTACTTTTAATGCTTAACGCCACATCATAATTGACTAAATTTAAAGTACAAATACAAAATAAAAGCGAATTAAAACACGCTACAAGTCGAACGATCCGATGACTTGCGTGTCTACGTTTAAATTTACAAATAACAACTGGCGGTAATTCAGGCTCATCAAGCGTTCAGACTTGTAGGTAATTAATTAAGTATTTCGCTAGTGTGCCCGAAATATAATTCAGTTTCGTTTGCTGCTTTGCAATTGCTCCGCATAATCAGTCGCTACGGTAGCCATTTTGTCAAACAAATGGTTAGTCAAATTGTCAGTTAGTCAATGTTGACGGTACGCTACGTCAGCTATTAAAGTTCAATAGATTTTCGTTTTACTTAAGCGAAGTTCAAAACTCAAGCAGTATTGACCTACAACTCTATACTACTAGCATTAGATGCTAATACATGAGTGTAGTCTATTAACGGGTTTAAACAATAAACTGATTTGCGTGTAACTAACTATCTAGCGATAGACAGCTGTTGATTGAAACACTTTACTGTAAAGTTTTATTTTAAAGATATTTACATGTATTTGACTTGATGAGTTTTTTAGTTACAATTATTCAAAGCAGATATACATTTCGAACCTAATTAATATTATTATGACGTTAATTGATTTTCATATTTTTTAGTTATCTTAAAAGTCTAAGGAGTACCTTTATATCCATATTTTATTTTGATCTAAATTTTGCATAATATTCCATATGCTTTGGACACGTGGTATTTTACTTGATGCTTGTATTGTCGAGTGATTATAGATCATAGAATTATTTAGACGTATGGGGTATAATATGTATAATTTTATGCATTGTGCATCGAATTGTTACTATAAGTTCTTTACGTATTTCTAGGAAAGCGTTAAAACTGTTACACAAGTTGTTCCTTGCGCAGATATATCTATCTATAAAAATTAATCATATTTCTACATATGTTAACGATATTCAATGCTAGTCTTTAGTGTCTTTCTCGAGTTGATTAGTTATTTTCTATGTTATTTTAAGTACAAATTAAATTTTTTAAGCTATGTACAATAAAAAAAATATATACTTTTATTCTAAAGTCTGTTCAATTTTAAACTCGGACTTGCTTATTGCCATTTTTATCCCTATGTCGGTTAAAGCGCTATCATTTTGGCCGTATCTTCTCATACATAAAGTGCTGCAAGTGCTTATTGTCAGGCTGCATAAGCTTCTTTTTGGTAAACTCAAATTGTTCAAGCGCAAAGTTATACAAATCGTTCTCCATTTGCCATATTTTTGATCTATGTATGGTCTGTATGGTTGCTTCACTGGGTGGTAATTTTGATGAGGTCACACGTAAATGAGATTTATTTGAATTTTGGTAGTGGTCACGAAAGCCTTGGAAGATTCTGCAAAAATTATATAAATTTATATACAATAAAGATTTATATAATAAAATCGCAAAAAGCATTTAAATTATATCTTACCGGGGCAGCGATCTTTCTAACAGATCCACAAATTCGTACATTTGCTCCGTGATACCAACGAGGAAGTATTCATTGACCAAATTGCGTTTGGCCTGTTTTAACGCCCAATCACTGCCAGGTTCCCAGCACTCGGCAGCGTGGCCGCAAAAGAAAGGTATTTGCAGCCACATGTTTTTTGGATCACAGTCAGGTTGCTTCTGAACGACGCATTCATCAAAGGTCTATTCAAAAATTATTAAAAATTGGTAAATGTAAACTTTAATAATATAATTTAAATACATATGTATATATAACTATATATAATAACTATATATATATATATATATATATATATATATATATATTTAAAAATATATTTTTAGATTTTTATTTTATTTAGCTCACAATTTTATTGCCGGCTTTTTTTCGAACCAAATTTGGACGGTAGTTATCACCGTACCGTAGAAAGTAATAATAAGAGACAAGTCTATCCAGTGGCTTACGCACAAGGTTAATGTAGATGGGCTTGTGAGCAATTTGGAACCTGTACAAAAAAAATGTATGTATAAAATACAATATAGATATCCCAGCAGAAATATTTTTTACATACTTCGAAAAGTCCAAAAACGCCATGTGTCCGTGGTAGAGAGCAGGTTTCATATCATGCCATTTGGTGACATTGCGGACAAGAGCAATCTGTGAGAGAAAAAAGAAAGAAATTATTTTCCAATCGATGGCGATAATTAACTTTACGCACCTGATTTGGAAGAGATAGGACATGCATATTCGCAGTAACATTAATATGCAAAACATGATATCTGTTCAGCTTGCAGAGATCGTAGGCAATGTTTACAAAACTAGTTGAGCCAGTCTTTGGCACACGATTGTATAGCACCACTAGTTGTTCTTCATAATCGAAATTATCCAACGAAGGTTTCACTTGGCCTACTGACAATTGCTCAGCTTGCGAATCAGCTCTGATAGCGAGATTGGTGAGTGGCTTAATGGCTATGTTTAATTGGATATAAGATGAACAAATAAAATTTTAAATGTATGTATAAATCACTATGTACCATTTTCCAATGGAGTTCCGAGCAACCAATAGCAGGTGAATAGGCAGATGATGATGATGACTAGCAGCCAGTGCACCGGACGCATTACAGGCAACATTTTGCGTAATTTCTTATACATTCTGCTGACTTAAGGAACCTATGAATCCTTTAATATTTGTGATGAAGCACCACAATACATCATATAGTTTATTTTATCCAATTTTTTTTGTCATTCCGATGCATTTTGATATCTCTCATCTTAGGTGGGCTGGTGGCAACAATGTTAAAGAACGCAAAAAAGCAGGTGTTCAACCCAGTGTTGAATATCGGTAAACATATACAAGGGAATATTATCGAGTATTATTATTCTATTTAAACTAAATTATTTATTTATTTATTATAATGTATCTCAGAATAAATCTATATATATTTTAAGTTGGTAGTCGTTTGAGTCAATATTCATGCGTTAGACTTATATATTTTATTTATATTATTGCATACTTCCTGTTTGTACGATTGATAGCTTGTGATGGCTGTCTTTTGTCTTTTACACTAAATATTCAGTATAGTATGTTTAAGAAATGTTAGAATATAAATAAGCAAAATATTTAGAATACACTGTACTTCGTAAACTTTATAATTTAAAGTTATTATAAATTGGTTTAAAGATTGGTTGATATTAATAAAATTTAATATAATTTGGTTTTATATTTAAAAGTTTTAGTAGAAATATAGTCATTGAGAAATTAATAAATAATAAAATTAATTAATACGTGAGCAGAGAGTGGGTAGAATGGCGATAGTGCCTCTGGTTTATTCAAAATTAACATCGATAAATATAAATGCATTATTGCGCACACCTAAAATCAGCTGTTTTTGCGGTCGTAAATAGACGCCAGTTTATTGTTTGGTAAACTGTCATTGCTACAAAGGCAGTTAGAAACATTTTTTAAGACTGCATAATGTCATCAGCCATATACTTAGAGAACTATTTGGATGGTATGTGACATAAAACCAGAACATTACATGAGCTCAATTTTAAAATAGTTACCTTAACAGGATTAGAATCATTACCGACGGAATTGGAGCGAAATTTCAAGCTTATGAGAAAATTGGATGACCGGGCACAAACCGCAATGAAAAGTATAGACAGCCATGCAAAAGATTTTATGCGTAAACTAGCTGCCGAAAACAGCGCAATGACAGAGGAGGAAAGAAAGGAACGGTTGGAAGATATTAAGGCGCTGTTCGGCAAGGCAAAGGAGTATAGTGATGATAAAGTGCAATTAGCAATACAAACGTACGAGCTAGTAGACAAACAAATCCGCAGGCTTGACAATGATTTGGCCCGCTTTGAGGGTGAAATTCAAGAAAAGGCATCATCCACCCGCGCCAAGTCCGAGGAAGTGATAGTGAAGAGTAGGTTAATAATGTTTGTATATAATTCTTATGTTATATTTTTGGATATTAATTGCAGAGGTTGGCCGAAAAAAAACTAAAGATGCCAAGCCGGTGGGTAAAAAGAAAAAGTTAGCATCGTCGGATGAGGATAGTGGTGGGCGTGGTGGTAATAATTCAAATGGTACCAGTGCCGCTACCCTCAATAACAGCAGCAGTGCAAACCAAAGTAGTAAAAAGAAAAAGTCTAAGGTAAATCAAGAAAAAGAAACTCGCAAGGGGGGCACACAAAAGGTAAATCATCTCCATCATCATCTCTTCATTACTTGTAGTTTAATACTTTCCTGTAAACTATTTAGTTTATTTGCATAGTAGTTTACAGTGTAGCATGTACACTGCATAGAAAAGTTTTATCAATCATTCAGTTGTTATTATCGTTATTAGATTTTATCATTAATTTTCATTTTCATTTATTGCATGATCCATTACTCTGATACAGTGCTTTCATTTTAATTTATTCACTTGACCTTTTCTATCTTTCCGTGTACAGAAGCTTTCTGAGATAGATGACTCTGAAAAGGACTCTTGTCACACGAACGCAACGCATCCAAGCGACGTAATGGATATGCCAGTAGATCCAAATGAACCAACGTATTGCCTTTGTCACCAGGTTTCTTACGGCGAAATGATTGGTTGTGACAATCCAGACGTAAGTTTATACCAAAATTTTATTGATTACACGAAATTAAGAAAATGTCCAATTATTTTCTTATACCAGTGCCCTATTGAGTGGTTTCACTTTGCCTGCGTTGGTCTTACAACGAAGCCAAAAGGCAAATGGTTTTGTCCCAAATGCACGCAGGATCGTAAAAAGAAATAGTATAATTAATAAGCATTTGTAAGGCTTAAATCACGTGGCCGTAGCAACTGCTGCTACCAATTAAGATCCATGTAAATATCCTGGAAGACCACATAGTTGTTAACATAGCTTAAGTATTTTTTACTATAAACAAATATCTACACAATTATATATTTATAGAATGGAATCAGGTCTATGTTTTTTTAGTTTTATTTTAGTTAACTTGTATCTGTTTTAGTCATTAACGTCTGTTTGAAATAAATCAATTTCTTCAAAAATAAATTGTGACTGCACTCCTAAAGTGACAAAAAGGTTGTATATAAAACGTGGTAGGTTGCGATGTAAATGTATCTCAACCATCAATTCAAGTTTCAAAAGTGTCTACAGTACAATTTTTTGAAAATAATTTTGTGTAATTATTGCCCAATGATATTTTATTCTTGACCAAATTTTAATATGTTAATATAACAATATTTGTACATTCTGTAATTGTGTATATTTAATCGTATAAAAATAATGCTTTAATTAAAAAGTATTCAGATTTTTTATAATTTAATATATTCCTAATTAAATATTTAATTATCTATTACATATTTATAAAGTACATAATATCAGTTTTATATTCAATAATTATATATTTTTGACTTATATTAGTTTTGTTGTTGAGTTTAGCTTCGTAACAAATTTTAGACTAATTATGGTTTAAAAATTAAACAACATCTAGATATTTTAAATTATAAACAAAAGCGTATCAAAAACAATATAGCAATTGTACATATATAGTTTAAAAAATCATTGTTACAACTGCAGGGTTTTTTTTGGTTTTTACATTGCAACCCACCACCCCACACACCTTGGAACTATTGTTAGTATTATTACTATTTTTTGCGTGTACATTTTCAAATAAAATTTCTATTGTATTTTGTACTTTAAAATTTGTAAAAAATTACACATTACTTTCAATTAAATAGTTTGATTCTGGTACTGGGGTTTTTAATATCTACGAATAAACAGAACAGTTTGTATCAGCCATGAAGTCAGTATCGGTAAGTTAAAAACAGGAAGAATAATAAATAGTAAGTACAATGTTAAATATAACTATGAGCCACGGAATACAGGGGGCTTATAAGGACGTTGCAATTTTCATCGTCTTCGTGATGTGCGTTCAGATTTTGCTATGCAGTTTTTGTTTTACTTTTTGGTCATGATCTTTAGATACTCGAGTGCACTCTGGGATGCTTGACATTGTGCTTCACTTTGCGTTGACCCAGTGCCATGGCAAACACCAACTGGTAATGTGGATAGCTGAACAAGGCACTGAAACTGCCCACTAAATGTTCTTTCTTCAATATCTACGTAGGTGACCTCGAACTGGTTTTCAACAGCAATTTCTGACAGCAGTTTGATGTAATCAATTTTCGAACTCTTGAGGCAAGTCTTCTAAAATACATTATGCAGCACATAAATTGTACATTAAGTAATATATAATATAGATAAATTTTGTTTGCTTTTCATTCCAGTTTGGCCTGTAAGCATAACAACCTCACTTACCTGTAATTTTAGCAGCTTTTTGCCCGTCGCATTTTTCAAAGTCTTATGGAACTGCGATACTTTATTACTGTGTTGCGTGGTCAGTGTCGGAACAATGATATCTTTCAAATCACCATAATAATGATCCTGAATGCGGAGCTGTAAATAAGAGCGCAATTCAGTTAATGGTGAGTTGAAAAGTATCACAAGTAATTTTAAGATAGACAAAACTACTTAATACTTAATAAAATTCTGTAATATTATATATATATATATATATATATATATATATATATATATATAATATTACAGAATTTTATTATACTAATGATAGACCACACGTCCATTTCTATGTAGTGTATGTTTTTTTTTTATTGAACAAAAACTTACCTAAACATGAATAATAAGGAAAATATTCTTAATAATTTCGGAAATACTTCAACTAAACTAAAAAATTTTACAACACATTTAAAGGATGTGTTTTGATTATTTTGTACAATATTATTTAGGGTACTTATAGATATATAATCAATCAAATTTAATAGTCCTTTGAAAACGCAAATAAAAATATATATAAATAAAGACACATTTTCGCTGCACATTAACACACTTTAGATATAAGTTTTAACTTATATCGAACTGCAAAAGGTCTGACAAAGCTCATTGAAAAGATACACTTTAAACACATCCAAGCAACAAGTTGTCGATCTTACTTGTCATTTTGAGAGAAAAATGTGCTGTATGTGTTTACCAAAGTAGTTTTTGTGATTATGGATTACATTTATGAACTGAGCGTCAAGTCAAAAAGCTAAATTTTCAATCAAAATTTGATGTCAATACTAAACATTATATAAAATATACAAGAGCTGCATGGTATATCAAACGGGATTTTATTTTCCTTGTAATTATAAAACATACGGACAAACGGACTTCGAGCTATCGAATTTTGATGTTAATCAAGAATATACATTTTATTATACGAAGGTATATAAAAACATATACAACGATACCACACAACACTAAAGAACGTCGTAAGTGGTCCTACAATTGCAAGAGAATTGCACAAGGTTAAATATGTCAGCTTTTGATATTAACCTTGATTAAGGAATGCGCTTGACAACCAGTTTTGTAAGTTGATAAGAGTCTCAGATATTGCCGGCAGCTGCACGGCATATTTAAAGCGATCATTTACTCACATCGCCCTCCAGCTCGCTGCAAATACTTTCATTAATTTTAGCAGCGTCAAGGGGTTTCTGCTGTACGTGGCTCCACATTTTATGAGCAGCCAAGCGTTTGGCCATCTTCTTGCTTTTACCTTTGCCGACCTCGTGATAGTTTAAAATGGTGCAAGCAATTGTAAAAAGGCGCTCATGAGGTAGGCCGACCTCTGTTTCCATTTTGTATGATGGCGGCGGCCAGCGACGCTGCATGCACATTTCCTGTAGCCAGCCAATGGGATTGCCCACTATCTTGTCGCCAGCGCTGTAATTGTATATAATAAAACAAAATAAAAAACATCTTAATAGGTGTTGTGCAAGATGCAATATGCAAAAATCTATTTACTCGCCACTGCCAGCGACATTGGCACTGCCATCGCCACCACTGCCAGCCATGGAGCAACCCACAGTCGCTGTAGCTGATATATTGCCCTGAGTTTCAAGCTGTGCGGTAATAAGCTTGTCTATAAGAGCGCGAGCGGCGGTATGCTTAGCCTCCTTTTTGGAGCGGCCAGCGCCCATAGCGGAGAAGGAAGTGTCCTTGTCCTTAAACGAGACCCGAAACCGAAACGTAGGTTCGTGTATGGCACCTTCAATTTGGACCAACTCATAGCCTGGCGTTATGCCGCGACGGCTAAGCAGTTCCTGCAAAATGCTTACGGGCGTCTTCATAGCAAGTCCATTGGCATCCGTGTCATTGACAAACTTAAGCGTTTCTTCAGGTGGTAACATTCCCAAAACGCCTGGTTCTGACAATAACTGCTGTTGCTGTTGCAGCGCCTGCAACTGTTTTTCTTTTTTCTGTTTTGGGCGCTGCATCACTCCCGGTTTTCCAGAGCTGCTGCTGCCACCACCACCAGCAGCTCCATTAGCCAAAGAGGCAGCTGCAAGAGCAGCAGGCGAATTGCCCAAGGTATCGTATTGACGACGCGGTGCAAAACCTGCCTGAACGGGTTGCTGCTGCTGCAGCTGCAGCTGTTGCTGATGGTGATGATGGGGCTGCTGCTGCTGTTGCTGCGGCAAATGATGATGTTGGAGTGGTTTGTAATGAAATTGCTCGTCGCGCAAATGCATTTGCTGTTGTTGGTGCTGATGGTGCTGCTGATGCTGCTGCTGCTGAACATGGGCATGATAGTTGGTTGGTTCCATATTTAACGTAAAAAATTATAAGCTTTGTGTATCTATTAAAAAAAAAATCAATGAGCCATAATGTAGCGGCATCTGTGACTTAGAGCAAAATATATTTCTTAAATGAGTACTTACGGTTGATTGGCGGTTTTGTACTGTTTTTTATTTAATAATAATTTATTAACGTTTTATTAATAATTCATTCTTAAATAAAAAATACAGCAAAATCCAGACGCACACACGATATTTGCGAATATATGTAGTTGAGATGCTGCTGTGTTGCCGTATTGATTTAAACTGAAAACTGACGCAGTGGCAACGCTGATCTTTTTTTTAAATTCGAATAACAACTGATAAGAAGAAGCATTTATCAAGGCGCGAATTGGAGGTATCTTTTAATACAATATTTATTGCAATTTGCTATTGCTGCATAATTGTTATACATTATATATAAATTTTTAATTTAGATTATTAATGCACGTGAAACACTCAATTAATCAAATAATATATGAATGTATGTGTTTGCGTGGGTGTGTGTTGTGTTCAGATGTATTTTTGTGTGTACGTGTCTGTGGAATTCTTAGTTTTTCATAACGCATTTCAATGCAAACTATCGAATACAACGCGTGCCTTCGGAAGCTATCGTATTTAATCATCACTTAGGAAATCATCATCCAGGTTAACATCCGTCGTATCAATATTATCATCCAACGTTATACCATCAATCTCCAGATCCAAGTCATCATCATCATCATCGTCCTCACTGATAGCAGCTGCAGTCGTAGAGCTTTCGACCTTTGTGCTAATAGGCTGTGTACATAATGACGGCACAAACGGTGGTTTTACCTTTTCCTCATCTCCACCGCTACCCTGTTCCGCAGCGTTTAATTCTTCCAGGGGGTTACGTTCACTATTCAATGGCAGCTGTCCGGCTATGCGCGCAGGGAGTTTACGCGCCCGCTCCTCTTGCAAATGTTGCTCCACGCGAAGCGCATCGCCTAGGCCCGGAAAGAGATTTGTATATTGCGTGGGATCAGCCAATGACTGGCCAGCCTTTTCATTGACCTTACTAAGCTCCTCCCGCCAAAGTTCTACCACACGCGACATTTGACTGGGCAAGTACGTACGTGCAAAGAATGCCGCTTCGGGTAAACGATTTGAGTCAACAAGAATTTCAAGGCATCGTTCAACATCAGACTGCAAGAAGGCAGAAAGGAATGCAATATTATGGCGTCCTTGTGCGGAACTTGCAGTGGCAACTTCCTCCAACATTTTTGCATCGCCAGAAGCTGTGGAAAGTAAAAGCAAGCCACTAAAGTCATTTGCCTTCTGCATACATTCCTTGACTAATGCCATATTGTTTTTGCGAGCCGCTACATCGGCAAGTTGCGACCATTTTTGTGAGTTTTCCGCACCACGCGCAAGATTCAGTGCAACATCTAGTTCTCCAATTTGCAAGGCAAGATCAAATTTGTGATCCGCATCAGTGGACACCTGTAACGCTTGCGCCTTGAAGCCCTGCTTCTCCAAAAAATGCGCAACTCGTGTGCGATGCTCCTTTGGAATAGTTGGAAGTACTAGGTCAGCCCGCTCAAAGTCGCGACGCATCACAGCCGTCTGATACTCCAGTACAGACAATTGCAAACAAAAGCTTATAACATTTAGCTCTTTATCTCCCAAATACAATCGGTTGTCCTTTGGCACATAGCCTAACAAGTACATGGTGCGATCCAAATGTGATATTGTCACAATCTCTCCACCAACATAATAATTGATACGATTTACTGAATTGGTATAAATAAAGCAATCGCCAACCCAGACTCCCGTCTTTACTGACTCGGAAACCTCGCCTATAAGTAAAAATAATGAAGGGTTATATTCGCGGTAATCATTATCGACTATATCAATAAATTAGCTTAAATCAATAGCAGCTATCAATAAATTTATCAATGTTTCTTAATCATGTTTAAAAATGTTAAGTTGTATTATATATATATTTTTATACCACTTACCTAGCACATTGAAAGCGCTTTCAACACCATCATCCTCCAATCCTTCTTTACTTTCTAGTGCAGTGGAAACTTGAGCTGTATCCACACCCAGTATAAAGTAAGAGTCATCGGTGGCAAGGCAAACAAGGCTACCACTTTCATTCCAAAAAACGTTTCTTGGCTGGACTTCAATACGTCGCACCAACTGCAATGTCTCCCAATCATAAAACGCTAGTCCAGACGATGTTTTTACACCAAAGTAGTAGCCCCCATAAATACTTTCAGCTCCATATTCGGGGGTAAAGCTCTTTCGTTCCTTAAAGTTTCGAAACAGGCGTACTGTGCCATTATTTTCACGAATAGCATACTCATTGCTTTCCAGCGCCCAGACAAACTCTTGAGCTGAACCGAAGGCCTTGTTTCTTAACGCCATTGATGTATATATTATGTACTCGCCATCGCCACAAACAACAACGAAACGTCCATTAGGATTGTGAGCAATGGTTTGCGGATAAATTTCACAGGCTCCCATATCTTTAACGGCAACTGGAAGACGCTCGCCGTCCTTAATCTCAGTACCATCCGCTATGGTTTTCAAATTTACCTAAAAGGCAATTGAACGTTAAAAACAAATATTGTAAAAATTTATTTAAAATGGATTTATTAATCAGAAATGGAATGAATATCATCATATTGAACTTACCTGTTGCATTTCCGAGTGCTTAGCCCATATAATTTTACCTCCCACCGTATCCATGGACATGGCTGGTTCTTCGCGTCCCACTTTAATGATAATGGAGCCCTCATCATATCCCAAAGCTACATTGTTGGTGCCACGCATACTAGAAATGGTCCAGACACGCTCAAATCCATAGTTAAGGCAGGTCTCTAAGCGATAGGTTCCTGAATGCCAAATGCGAACAGTGCCATCTTCAGAACCAGTTAATACAATGGGCAATTCAGGATGAAAGCAAACTGCTGAAATGTTTTGTGCGTGTCCTTCCAGAGATTGTACACACGTTTTGTTTTGATAATCCCAGATCTTCACCAAACGATCATCGGCACCAGAAATTAAGTAAGGCTTGTCTCCGCCATGATAGTAGTCCACACAATTAACACCCTTCTCATGACCCTCTAACGTAAAGTTAGCGAAATTAGATCCCAATTGCCAAACTTTCACTGTTCGATCCAAGGACGCAGAGGCAAAAGTGTTGTTATCCTTAGGATTGAACACAATTTGCATAACATAATGGGTATGACCCTCAAAAACACGTTGACATGCCCACAATTTTTCCCAGTTCCACAATTTAATAAGCATATCATCTACAAAAATATTATCAAAAAGATAAGAAAATAAATTTAACAGAAACTAACATTTGTAAAATTAAATAGATAATGCTATAGATCTTCCGGCATATTAGGTTTAATAAGATACATATTAAAATAAAATATTATTTAAAGCATTTTTAAATAAATAATTATATTAGTTGGATTGATGTTTGTTATGGTTTGTAAATGCTATAATTATACTAAGGAGCTCGTATAAAGAATATAAAAAATAAGTACTGCTTAAAGTGTAGCATAATAAAATAGAGTCTAGAATTTTGAGACATACCACTGCTTGTCAGCACCAAGGGCTGTGTAGGATGCACGGCAATGCAACGCAAGTAATCTGAGTGAGCCTCGTAGGAATGAACCTTTTCCAATGTGTTGTAATTAAAAATACGTATTTGCATATCGTCGGAACCGGTAATAATCCAATTCTTCCGAGCAACAAATCGTGCACAGCGCACAGGGACATCACACACTTCAAAATCTTTGACCAATTGCTGGTTCTCATAGTTCATGATGTGTACGTGGCCATTGTATAAAGCACACAACATCCACGGTTCGGCCGGATGCAGATCAACGCACTTGACACGGTCCGACCGTGATGTCAGACGACGTTTGATGTCCAATTTAAGGGGCATCTTTATGCTAGCAGCGCTTAGCGATTAACAATATCCAATCTATATCTAATCAAAATAAAATCAACTGCGGCGAAATGTAAAAAATTGCTGCCGTTCTGCTTCTTCTACCTCTTGTTAATGTGTCAGAGTTGTAGGCCAGTGTTGGTAATTGCCACGTAATTTTCACAGCTTTGTATTTCATACACACTTTGATCACGGTTGCCATTTACGACTTAATATTTAAATAATTAGGAATACAAATTTAAAAATTTATGTACTTTACTAAATAGTTTAAAGTACTAAATAAAATGTAAGAGAATGTCTATTATATGTAATATACACAATTTTACCACTAAATTTTATAATACACGAAAATATTAAAAAAATATATATATTGATTATAATATGTAAATAAAGATATTTACTTTCCAATTCGTTACAAAACTTTATCATAAAAGGGCCACACTGTGATAAATACTGTAACCGTTTAATCATCAGTTTATAAAAAAGCTGGCAACTCTATAAAAAAACGCTGACGTCTTCATCGGCATTGCTTACTGCAATTGTTGATTTAGTAATTCCAAATAAAAATGGAATTAATACATTAGTTAAAGAAGTTAGATTAGCTTTTTAATTAGCTAGGTTTTCTTATTAAGTTAAAAGTGTAAAAAATAAAATGTTGAGATCCCGTCTGATAGTTTTGCTATTTCTGCAACTGTTGGCACTTGTTGCCGCTAAATTAAAACTTACTGCGGTACATGAAGACATAACAGATTATAAAGATTTTAAGAAACTCATAAGGACAAAAACCAATGTTCTGGCCCTTTATGTATCTAGTGCTAAAGAAGCTTCCGCAGAATTAAAGGTTTTCCGTGAGGCAGCAGAAGCAATACGCGGGACAGGGACCATGTTGTACATGGACTGCAGCAACCAAGAACGCAAGAAGCTTTGTAAAAAGTTAAAAGTGTCGCCTGAACCGTTTTTACTTCGTCATTACAAAGATGGTGACTTTCATAAAGACTATGATCGTCAGATAACCGTTGGGTCCATGGTGACTTTTATGCGAGATCCTACAGGTGATTTACCTTGGGAAGAGGATCCAACTGGTACAGATGTATTGCATTTTACTGATGCTTCAACATTTAGCAAGCATCTGCAAAGGGACATACAACCTATGTTAGTCATGTTCCATGTGCCTTGGTGTGGATTTTGCAAACGCATGAAACCAGATTATAGCAAAGCAGCCACAGAACTCAAGGAAAAGGGCGGTTATCTTTTGGCTGCCATGAATGTGGAGCGTCAAGAAAATGCACCCGTTCGCAAGTTATTTAACCTAACTGGTAATAATTGTCTTTGTTGTTTAGTTCTTGAACATTATGATAACCATTTTTACACATAATAGTCATGCTTTGAAAATTTGATCTTCAACAGGTTTTCCTACATTAATTTACTTTGAAAAGGGCAAGTTACGATTCAACTATGAAGGTGAAAATACAAAAGAGGCAATTGTATCATTTATGCTTAATCCCAATATCAAACCAACGCCCAAGCCGAAAGAACCTGATTGGGCTGCAGACACAACTTCGGAAATTGTTCACTTGACTACACAGGGCTTTGAGCCAGCTTTAAAGGACGAAAAATCGGTCCTGGTAATGTTTTATGCACCCTGGTGCGGTCATTGCAAGCGTATGAAACCAGAATATGAAAAAGCAGCTCTTGCAATGAAACAGAGCAATGTGCCGGGAGTACTCGCAGCTTTGGATGCCACCAAAGAATCGAAAATTGGAGAGAAATACAAAGTCAAGGGATATCCAACAGTTAAATATTTTGCATATGGTATCTATAAATTCGATGTAAATGTGCGGGAAGCATCAAAAATTGTAGATTTTATGCGCGACCCGAAAGAACCACCACCACCACCGCCACCTGAAAAAAGTTGGGAAGAAGAGGAAGATGGAAATCAGGTATTATTTCCCAACGCCGATTCCTTTAGTCAGATACTAAAACGAAAAAAGCATGCCTTGGTCATGTTTTATGCGCCATGTAAGTAATATTAATTTATGAAAAATAATGGGTTAATATATTACTCTTTGTTTAACAGGGTGTGGACACTGTAAGAGTACAAAGCCACAGTTTACAGCCGCTGCAAACGCATTACAGGATGATCCACGAATTGCTTTTGTTGCCGTAGATTGCACAAAATATGTGGCGCTATGTACAAAGTACAATGTACGTGGGTATCCCACATTAATTTACTTTTCCTACCTCAAGATTAAGCTCGAGTATGATGGCGGTCGAAACAGTAAAGACTTTATAACGTACATGAACAATCCTCCCAGCGTAAAGGATCACAGCGAGCTGTGATTCGCTTGGTCAATAACTGGTAGGAATCTCTTTATATGTGTAAAAACTATAAATGTATTAACGCTTTTACTATAATTAATTTCAAAGTATTTTATCACTTTAACCTAAGCTGTTCTGAATAAATATAATTCTATAATTAAAGAATCCAAGATTCTTTCTTTAATTTTCTAAGACTTCTTGGAGGTCAATTTCTATTATAAGTTTCCAAATCACTCATTATGCAGTACCCAAAATGGGGTTTTGGGTTCGATTCCTTCCTATACAGTTTAGTATGTGATCAGTTTTGAGTGAATTTCATTAATGTGATTGACAAAGCTTAATTTTAAATGCATACAAGTTTTATTGCACAAGTAAAAAAAAAAAATGAAACTAATGTGCCATAACTTTATGATTCCTACATATATATGCTTTTATAAATATTGTAACTTATGATGACATATATAAGTAGGATTTGATAAATTGAATTACAACATAAGATGAAAAGGGGATTGTTTTATTTCTTCGAATATTCTTGCTGTTGTTTGGGTTGAATTATTGTTTGAACAGTGTGAGAAGTCGCTGCAGTTCTTTCAGTTCTTAGCGTTCGGGATCACTGTCATTGTTAACCTTGCGTCTGTGGCGACTGAGGCTACCTAACCAACTGCCGCGTTGGTTATTGGCGGTGTACTCATCATTGATAATTGTAAAACTATTAAACATATCCTTCATTTTGATGGCGCGGGAGCAGGCATAGTTTTTGGTAGCCACATACATTTTTGTTAGGAACTCTGGCATTTGTTTTTGCGTTACCCACGACTTGATATTCTGTGGTATGGGTATACCTGGATCATCATAATATGTGAGCACAAAGTGTAAGCCAGGCTCATGAAATCCTCGGAATGGCTTGATGACCATTAAGCTCCAGTAATCTGTAACGCGTACCTTTCCAGAAATGACAGGATATGCGTTATGTTTCGCCGCTCGACTACAAATGAATATCATTTTCTTAGATTCATCCTTATGGTAACGACGGCAATATACATAATCTCGATTAGCAAATAGACGGGGCCATTGCATTTCCCAGTATATGAGATGCGAATTGCTTGTGGGTACTGGATCTTCACTAATTAGTTCCAACCTTAGCGCTGTATCATCCCATTGCCTGCGATAGTCCAAATCTGTTTGCACATGTAGAAAATCTTCGGCGGTTATATCATCAAAGCGTGCATAGACCTTGTATGAGTAAAGTGAAGATCGTTCCTCTCGTCGCCATATGCTGAATTCATTTTTGCTAAAATACGGCTCCCAGTTTCGATCCTCTTGCGCTTGGATACGCACCTGTCCAACGGGTGCGTTCCTGGCATCAACCTCTAAAGACTTACGACAGTTACTTATGCTAGCCGATTGATCCTCTTTTGTAGTCTTTGAATCGGTGCTAGAAGACGCTACAGGAACTCCACTTTTTTTACAACGCTGATTGCCAAGCGTACAATAGCAATACTTCATCTTTTTCGATTGACATCGGTCACATAATTGATTCACTGCAAGGGTGTTAATAAAATCTATATCCCGCTGGCACAGATCAAAGTTCGACAGTGCCAAACGTTCTTTGTTCCAGTCGAAAGCATCGCTGCCTAGACGCTTTACGTTCAGTCCCATAAGACCAACAGCGCTTAACATAATCCCACGCAAGGGTGGCTGTAATTCGCTTCTATAATATGCGCGCCAAAGCTGTTTAAGTCCTTGTGTTCCATAAACTGACTGGTAAAAGCTAAGCAGCTGCTGAAGCCGACGTGAACGCTGAGCTAATATCGATTCGCATTGATAGCTCCAGGCTCGCAGTGTCTCCCTTGATTGATTTTTTATAGCCAGCACTAAACGATTTAGCAGCATGGTGACCGGCTAAATTGATTGCTGGCTTGTTGGCAGGTGGGGGGCTGCAGCGCTGCTTGCATAACAATCGCACAGCGGCAGCAGCTGTACTGTTAAAATATATTGCCTGTTCCTCCGCTTTTAATTTAAATTCTTTCCAGCTGTCACATTTGTTGCCTTAGCCTTTCAACTTGTATAATTTTGTTTTGTTTCTATTTTTGATTGTTGACAATTTCTACATATATTTGTTATAACCTCACGTGTTGTTGCTTTGTTATCAAAGCGCCCACATTTTTTTCAAAACGTGCAACCTGCAATTTCTGTTATTGTTGTTGCTATTGCTGTCGATGCTGGTATTGGTGTTGGTGCTTTTGGTGCTATTATTCGTTGGTGTGTTTAAAAACTTTTAAATACTAAAGAACTTCTCGTAAGCTCGGTACATAGCTTATTACCTCTGTTATCAAAATACACAACAAAGATACAGATAAATAAATCAATTTAGTAGAAATCAATAGTTTTTAAGAAAGAGTCTGACAA
The DNA here is from genome assembly GCA_037044455.1 of Zygothrica quintamaculata. Classification (NCBI taxonomy): domain Eukaryota; kingdom Metazoa; phylum Arthropoda; class Insecta; order Diptera; family Drosophilidae; genus Zygothrica; species Zygothrica quintamaculata. The sequence continues at coordinate 78,977 of JBAMBS010001439.1, forward strand.
TTCTTTTACCATATAAATTTTATTCTGTGACATTGACAGTAATAATATGTATATATATTTGCAATTATTTTTAACACATTATAGTAGGCATTCTATACATATAATAATTGATTTTTATTCTTAGAGATAAATAGTTAACCATAGTTAATTGGCTGCTTATTTTTTCTTTACAATTTCTAAGGATTGCTTTAAACATTTCAAGATTTGTGTAAATAATCCATCTCAATATTTTTATAATAAAAAATGACTATCAGTTTCAACAAAATAATAAAATATATTAAATAAAAAATATATTGAAGTATAAACAGTACCTGCTTGACATAATACAAATCTAAATTATAAAAGAAAGCTGAAACATTTCTTCAATTTACTGAAAATATGTAGTAAATATATTAACCAACGTACTATCCTAAGGCCTATTGTTCGCGCGTTGTTCAACACTCTTGAACCAAAACTCGTGCGGTAGCACATTTGTTTTTATTGTTGTTATTGTTCTTGTTGGTTAAATTCTATAACTTGTTTTGCTGATTTCATGTGTGAAATATACAAAATATAAGCCATGTCTGTGCGAAGGCATCGTATAAAGGCTGCTGCCAATTTAACGCAAGTTAAGCGAAAGCCACGCAACGGAGATGTACAACCAAAATATGAGCCTGAACCTGAGCCTGAACCACTCCCAATATCAAAGCAAGAACATGCTGAAGACGATGCTACTCAAGTGGCTTTTAAAATGCCTGCTGCAAGTAGCATATGCCAGTATGATGAAACTTTCTCATATTTAGAAGATAATGTTATACAAATGGATTTACAGAAGACCGCAAATGGATATCCCATGTCTCCCGGTAAAGCACAAGCGCGACAGCGAGTGCGTCCTACACCTGTGTTTGGGCAGCGTCGCAACAGTTTTGTGGGATCACCCTTGGCTGGTGACTTCGATGGTGAATATCAATCTCCGGGCACTCCTACACGGCGTGAGCGTTACCTGAGCGGATCTTCAATGTCTGGTGGGATGGGAACGCCAGTTCAGACGCAGGCATCGCCAAAATATATGATAGGAGGCGTTGCAAGCCCTGGAATAGGTCGTATTCGTACAGAATCCAGTTGCTCGGCTTATTCGGAAAACAGCGGCATAAAGCAGAGAAAAGGCGATGGCGAAAAGTTGCAAACACAAGCACAGCAACGTATTAATGCTAAACGAGACTTTGAAACCCGCTTTAATAGGGGGGTCCCCGATAAATCTACTTTTAAAATGTTTGACATGATCTTTTACAACCCTGATAGCAATCCCATGGAGCAGAAACCTTCGATAAACACTATAATCGCAGAGTCTAATCTCGAGGAATCTAAGCCAACACCGATTGAGTTACTGGAGGCCAAAATCGAGCCAACTGCTTCTTCCGCAGTTATGCTAGTGCCACAGCTTAAACTTGACGCAAACGGCGAGATGATAATCGATGAGAAAACGCTGGAAATTGAAACTACCGCAGAGGTTGAGGCTCGTAAAGTTTTGGCAAGTTCGTCTCTGATCTTAATGGATGAAACAACTGGTGACAATGGATTCTACAAACGTCATAAGCGCACACCTACATGGTCGGCAGATGATACAGTTCGCTTTTATCGCAGTCTCCAAATCATTGGTACGGACTTCTCCCTTATGTGCCAAATGTTTCCCAAACGTACAAGACGCGACCTTAAACTTAAATTTAAACGTGAAGAGCGCATCAATGCTCATCTTATCAACAAAGCCCTTCTTTATCCAAAGGCATTTAATATACAAGAGCTTAAAGATCAGCTTGAAAAGGAGGATCGCGAACGAGCTGAGGCGGATCGTAAATGGCGTGACATCGTCGCTACACAGGCTGAAACTACAAAAAAGGTTTGCAATTTACATTATCATGTTAAAACAGAAGAAGCAGATATAACCCTCTAAAACCAAATAACATAAAAATTATTAATTAACATTATCATTAAAATTTTATTCTAGCGCCCCAAATCACTACACAGCAAAGCTTCACAAGCTCTTTCTGATGGAGATCTGGTGTATGATAATGAGCTTGTGACCACACAAAAGCTGGGCAAACATGCGTTGGCCAAACGGCGTTCAGCCCAATGCGACCAAAATAGTTCAGTATCTCCTAAGCGCAAGCGACAGACGCAAAATATACAAAAACTACATGCAGGATATCAAGCCGACCTTCATTCAGAAAATTCAGTTGCTGATAAGCCTGTAGCAACATATGATGATATCAAACGAGAGGAGACAACTGAAGAGGATGAAATGGTTTGCGAACCTATGATAAAGACTAAGATTGAACAAATACAGCAGGAATTAAATTTATTGCTGGATGAGGATCAAACTGATGTAAATGGCATTCATTGTGATAACAGTACTCTCAATTTCGAAAACAAAGCACATAAGCCGACGCCATTATCACAGGCGGAAACAACGATTACGGTTGATTTCATAGCAGGAACATCATCAATTGCAACGCCTAACTCAACGGATTCTATAAAGGAAAACGATCTAGAACGAATACTAAGTGAGTTAGCGGAAGGTTCCATGGTACTAGTATCTTCGCTAGATGCTGAGCGTATTGTAAATGAAGTATATATGTGCGATAAAAAGACAGGAGACTTGTGCGAGAAACCTCTGCAGATTCCTGAGCATATTGTTCAGTCTATATTGGATATTATGAGTTAGGTTGGTGGGAATGATGAAAAAACCTAATATGAAAAAAGCATTTTTAACGTTTTAGTTTTGTTGATATTTAATTCTTAATACAAATTAATTCTTAAGCAAATAAATATAATGTTTATTTATGTGATTGAATGATATAATATGTATTGAGTCAATAATGTATTGGTATACCGCTGTCATTACAATTGCTAAATAATAATTTTTGTCCACTTAACGTACAGCAATTGGAAATATATCATTTTCCTTAAGAAACACTAGATATTTTATTTTTCATTTGGCGCATAGCCGCCTTTAATTATTCGTTTAATAAAATATGGTCCTTTTGAATTTATGCGCACTAGAATTCAGTTATGAAATGGCTTGTTTTTATTTTAGTCTCAAAATGGGGAGACGTTATAAGGCCTTGTAAGCTATAAAAGAAAATAATAAAAAAGTGAGTGCGCCACTTTTTTGACTCCCTGTATGTAGTGTTGAAAAATAGCAAAAACAGATTCGTTTTAGAGCACATAAACTTTTGACAGTTCGAGCTGGCTGTTGTTGTTTGTCAGTAGCAAATTTTAGCATTAAGATAATTTGTAAAAGGAAGCATGGCCCAGGTTCCCTTGGCAATCGTGTCGCACAAGCGCCAGGTGTGCAGCTTATACAAGCGAGCTTTGCGCAATCTTGAGGCTTGGTACGATCGCCGGTAAGTTTATACAACGCACCAATTCCGTTGTCAAATGGATTATATAATTAAATGTTCATTTTTAAAAATCCCTTTTAATAGCGAAGTTTACCGCTATCGTGCTGTTCTAATGCGTGCGAGATTTAATGAGAACAAAAAGAAAGATTTATCAGAAGGCATGCGTCTATTAGCTTGCGGGCAACAAGAGCTGTTTGATACAAAGCATTTTCAGCCAAGGACCTGTATGATAACTTTGCTTTTTATAATAAGCTTAAACTAGCCATTATTTATTTTTAGTTGCGAATAGTGCTGGCGGTTGTGCTTTCGAACGTGAAGTGATCCTACCTGACTGGGTATTGGACTACTGGCATCCATTGGAAAAAGCGCAATACCCTGAGTACTTTGCCAAACGCGAACAGCGCAAGAAAGAATATGTGACCTGGTGGGAGAAGCAGTACGGCAAGCCAGATCCTAAGGACTTAGGACATCATTAAAGTTATTCTAATATTATGTAGTTAAATCCAATTAATATTTTATGAGTAAAAATTGTTGGATAACCTCATCAAATATGGATAGAAAACGCAATTTATCAGTATAATTAATCGGTTGATAAACGATAACACACTCTTCTATTGCAGCCGTCAATATAGAAAACTTATAACAGCAATTGTTAAATACAATTGTAAGATATAGCTTAGGGAATCTAGATGGGTTCGTACATGGCAACGTTTAAATCAAACAGGCAGATTAAATTAAGTTATAATATATCTAGCATATTTATTATTTAAAGATAAGTGGGGATTAACATTTAAATGATGTGTCTACTTCATGAACCGTTTATTTGGGATGTGGTTAATGTATTATGTATGTTTTAGGTGTCCCTCTGCGTATGCCATAGTCTCAGTTTAGATCATTGGCATCTAATCGTGGGCGTTTTTTAAGAGCACTTCCATTTGGAACACTGCTAGCAGTGTTAGTGCCCACATCATTGCTATGCTCACGTTTTCGCTGAAGTGTCTTTTTGTCCCACTGCTGCGTGAGATATCTCAGTAAGACACATCTTTTATCCATTACTATCAGTTGTGCTTGTTCAGGAACTTCCTCTGTGGGCAAGTATACTGAGGCGCGCTTTTGAGACGTTCGAATTCCATGATCACTACTCAGGTGTGTAAAATTGTTCGAATCATGAATAGGTAAACCTTTAATGAAATCACTGACAGACATATTTATGCTTTTTGCTTCGTTTTTGTCTTCTTTGTTTACTTATCAATATTTTCAAAACAATGGCAAGAGCTCCGTTTACTTCTTGGTTGTATTGTTTAACTGTTTTAATTAGTATTTAGCAATTATTTAACTTTAAATGCTTAACTTGGGACTTAGCTGTGAGTGTGAACTGAATATAATGTAAATTTTTTAGTGTCTTCTGTTTTTGTTGTTTTTGGCTTAACTCTCATTAAATACGGTCTCACAATGTATACATGCTTAAAATAATACTAATTTTTTTTTCAGTATATTTATGTAGTGCAAAAAATTAATGTATAAAAATGACTAACTATTTGAAAATATAAGGATTTTTAAATTTATAAATATATTTTTAATAAGTTTTTTTTATTAATACATATTGAAATCTGCTTTTAACCTGCCTTTAATTTCCAAAAAAGACTAAACAAAATTGCAATAATTTAAAAATTAAAATACTTTTAAATAATTTTTATGAAAATTCTAAAATGTAGTTTAACTACGATTATGACGATTTCCATCACCACGACGCACTGCATCTTTATATTCGTCCATACGTCGCATCCGTGCCAAATATTCAGGGTTGTCTTCTTCAACTTGCAGTTCTACAGCTGCATTTTCTTCTTCTTCCTTGTCGTTTGGATCAACTGCCGCAGCAATTGCCTTTTCTTGATTTATTTTCGCTATTTTTTGTTCATCGGGAAAAATGCCTTCCTCAACCCGTTGATTATAAAAATCGTCAACGGTCATTACTGGCAAACTAGGATAGCCTAAGCCAAAAACAGCTTTCTGTGTAGCATTGCGAGTTATAATAAACGGTTCCAGTGGTTTTGGTTTCGGGTCAGAATGGTGATGCCCATGACTGTGACCGTGCCCATGACTATGATGAGGCACATGGCCAGCTAATTGAGATTGCTGCACTGAAGCCGAACCTCCCAACAATTGGTGCTCGCCAGCAGTTAAGCGGGTTAAACGCATTTTAACCATGTCTTTTAACATGCGCAAACTTTGCAACTCTTGATTAGCTTCGATGATACTCTTCTGCAAGAAATTTAGAAAAAATTCACGACGGACTTCATCGTCGGCGGTTTTGTTCTTCACGGCGTTCCGCACTAGGTTCATATTTTCATCAATTTCCTTCATCTTTCGGTACTGTGCAATTTTGTCATTACGATTGTGTGCGGCTTCCAATAATATGCGTTGTTCGTTTTTTTGCTGTGATGCATCTGCGCTGGTGCCTTGCTGCGTTTGCTTCTTTGGAGCTTCACACAGTTCGTATTCACTACAGCGTTGTAGATGATCCTTAAAGTATATTTCAGCCAGTTCTGGCACTTCTACGCTATCGGGCTTGTTTATTTTTGTGGTGAGCTTTCCTAAAAAATAAGGAAGAAGCATAAACGGCAAAGACTCTGTGGAGACTTCGTCGATCATTTCATTGGAACTAAACATGCTGACTTCATTGACAATAACCGTAGCCTTTTCAAAATAACCAATTGCATCTTTTACTTTGTTCTAAATTAAAGAATATAGTAATATTAATACATAGGAGAATAGTTACTCTACGGTTACCTGAAATTCGCGACTATTAAACGGGAGCTCGGCAACTTCTAGTTCGTCAAAGAGATTCCAACCACTTAAAAAAATTTCAGAAAGCTTTTTATCTTCGCCATTGGATGTGACAGCAGCATTGGCTTCAGCCATTTTAAAACGTTGTGTATAGTTATCAATATTAATATTTTATTGCTCTGCACAAGCCGCTTTTTCAGCTGATAGGTAAGGTTAACGCAAACTTAACAGTGCTTTTAATCAACTAAATAAAAGTGTTGTACAACGTTATGCTTAAAAAGCAACCAACAATAAAAATAAACCAAATTATGAACATATTTCAACTTCAAAACATTATTATATATCAATATGTAAAATTATAAAATGAATTTTATTCGAAATAACTAAGCTATTAAATAAAAGATATGAGCTGTAAACAATAGTTTGAATATCATTCAATACAGAAAGTTAGACTAGTTTTATCTTTAATTTTGCCTTTATTTATATATGTATATGTCTATATAAAAGTCATTGGACATTGTAAATTTGTAAGGGATGTTCTTGTTCTCGTTCCTGAGTTTATCGAAGAAGTTAACAGTTACATTTAGCCCTTAAGGGAAGCTTCAAGTTCGTTGTTTGCCAGAAGTTCCTTGATGATGTCCAATCCACCAATAAGTTCACCCTTAACATATACTTGTGGATATGTGGGCCAGTCTGAATAGGTCTTCAATCCTTGCCGTACTTCTTCATCAGATAGAATGTCAAAGGTTTCGTATGGCAAACTATTGTTAATAATAAGTGTTATTAAGTATGATATTGAATAAATGGTCAAATTGATTTACTTTGTTTCATTAACTATCGCAATAAGTTGTTTGGAGAAACCACAACGTGGTGCGTTTCGATCACCCTTCATAAATATTGTAAGTGGTGCCTTATTGATTAGAGTTTTTAAACGATCTTCTAAAGTCTGTCCCGTTGCTGCAGCACTAGTTGCACTTTCAGCAAACTTTTTGGACTTGATGCTAATGGCAGCAATGTCTACACCATCGACGCGATCCACAGCAGAGCCCTTGGAAAAAAATATAATAGTCGGCACCGCCTCTATCTAATAGAATTTATATAATTTCGTTTTACTTTATAAATTGCAGCAACAAATTTACCTGGTGTTTTATTGATATTTCAGGGAACTTTTCTGCATTTAGAGAAATGAACTGCAGTTTGTCACCCAGAATGGTTGATAACTCATTTAAGACATCGCTGACTTGAGCGCATTGCTCTGCCCAGTCGGCAGAGAACAGCGCAACAGTTGTTTTATCGGCGCTTATATATTTTTGATATTCTTCGGAATCTTCTATAGTAAACACTGGCATTTTGTGGCTTATGGTTAATATTTAGTTTCTGTTAACCTCCTTAATGTCAAATAAAGTGAAATTTCTATTCAGAATGTCAGCTGAAAAAGAGTGCTGCCCAGTAACTAAAATTGTTCAATATTTCAAACTGGTAGACATAATTTATCTGACGTTAAAGTAGGCGATATATATGTATATATATAACTATTTCCTTAACATATAATTTAATTTTTTTTACCATTTTATTTAATTATTTATGTATAAAAAATATTTAATTATAGTTATCGATGTATCGAAATCTAACGGAATCATCAATAGAATTACAAAATTCGATTAATCAAATACCTAATTCTAAAAAAGAAGAAAAAATATTAAATGAAAATTTAACATCACGTTAAATATAAATACATATTAAAATTAAGTTGATAATTATATTGATTGAAGCAGTTATAGTACCTACGACTCTGAGTCTAATTTTGGGTTCTTGTTATCGATGTTTTCATTGGGTGTAATATTTTCTCTTGAACAACTAGTGCTGTTAAACGTTCCTAGAAAAATAAGTAATTATTAATCGATTCTACGAGGCTGAACAACACGTGCGCCTACTTTCTTACAACAATCGCATTTAATACACACAGCAAAGGAATTTTGCAGAAAGTTCCGATTGTTATTTTTTCAATATTAATTAATTATGGTTACAAGAAAAAGACCAATTAAACGAAGCGCCCAGGTGGCCGCGATAGATAAAGACAACATCAACAACAAAAAAGACGACAGCGACGTCGGCGTTTCACAGCCTAAAGTGCCCAAAGAGTTATTGGTAATTGCTCAGGAGGTAAAAATAGTACGTGCTTTGGCTTGCAATGACTTAACAAAAAGAAATCGTCAAATAAGGAAACTAAAGAAATGGTTTCAACTACGCGCGGTCAGCTCCTTTCCTTTTACAGAGGATGATTTTATGCGGATTTGGAAAGGTTTGTACTATAACGTTTGGATGTCAGACAAGCCGTTGGTGCAAGAGGAACTGGCGGAGCAGTTAGCCCAAATGGTTGACAGCTTTGGTGGCAACACTGCCTGCAGTATAGGCTATTTCAGTGCATTCATGCGCACAATGTGCCAGGAATGGTTTGGCATTGATCAATGGCGAATGGATAAATTTCTAATGCTTGTACGTCGTATGGTGCGGTATATGTTACGTCTATTAAAAAATAGAAAGTGGTCGCCAGAGTTAATAGACACGTTTAACACTAGTATGCAACAATCGGTACTAGCAGAACACCCGAAAGCTCGTGGATTAACCATGCATTATATGGATGTCTTCTTTGAAGAGCTGGCCAAGGCGGCCAATGCAGAAATTAGTGCAGCTGATGTCAATCTCTTCCTACGGCCGTTTGTACATTATATGGGAACACAACGGGATGCAAAACTGGTAGCCCAGTGTCGTACACGCGTACTATATCATTTACTGTACCAGAGTGAACTGGGTCGTGAGTACAGTGAAAAATATAGGGCATGGAAGGAGATGGGTTTTCCCAGCGCATCTATTGACGATGTTGAAAAGCTTGACTCTGGTTTCGACGAGGAAGAAATGGAAGAGGATGAGGACAAAATAGAGGCTGTCACGACCCTTGATCCGCGAGCGGGAAATGTTGACGTGTTGATGCCCGAACTGCCGTTAAATGCTGAATGTGTATTAGACGAACTACAGATGTTGCTTCGAACACAGGATTACAACAGCAAACGACGAAAGGGATTGCGTAAACTAGTACAGCTCTTTGAAACATATGCAGCTGGTGAGTTCCCACTTGGAGTTCGCAATATGCCAAAACCGGAGGGCGAGACTATGACTGAATTGGTCGAAAAGAAGATTGCAGAGGCCGATGAATTCGAAGAGTCTAATTTTAGCACTGGGCGAAATCTTAAAAAATTGAGCAAATCCAAGCGGAAGCGTCTTTTAAAATCTATTAATTTTGAAGAGGTCAATGAGGAGAACTTCGATGAAATTATAAATAAAGCCTTGTCGCCTAAATTGCAAAAGCAAGTGAAACGCAACGAAAAGGTGCGTTCAACCATTAATAATGCCTGGGTAGTTGAGAAAGTTGATGACAGCGATGAAAAAGCCCAACGAAAGATAAAACCAAATGGACAACAACCTAAAAAGATCAAAATCCACTTACAAGAAACAGGCGATACGCCTAATAAACAGGTTTGCAAAGATCACACTGAGCAGATCCCCACAGTAGTAAGTAAAGAAACAACAACACCCACTGTAGAGAATTCAAATGTAGCTAATGGTTGGGATGAGCCACTGCAGCCTGGTGAAGACGATATATTTGTGCCCTCACGCAAGCTGCAAGTGAAACAGGCTAACAATAAACTTCTCCCTGATACACTTGGTATTCAGTCTACGCCAAAAAATCTGACTCAGCGCGTAAAGTTTGCTACACCGCAATCGGGAAGTAGCAAACGAGTACGCATTATGACAAAATGTAATAGTGCTTATCCTAAAAGTGACTATTATCGCCAGTTAAAGCTGTCGCCACAGCTACCATACGATGCTAATCGTCTGCCTGGGAAAAGCGCCCTTAAACCACATGTTTTACCTGGACCTATTAATCCTAAATATAATATTACCAAGAACCGACTATTTAGCGATACTCTGTGACGTTGCGCTAATTGGCTGGGGTTTGGCTCGTTCTAATATTCTAAACACGAACCTACACAAAGGATTAATTTGCTTCCGGCCTGGTTATGGTCAGTCTAGCTGATGAGGATGGTCTTAAATATTACATAGTAAATGCAATATTTTATATAGCAGATATTTATTTCATATATATCTGTCTGTTAGTTTAACCATATGATAGTGCTTGATGTTTCTTTACTCTTTAAAATGCCACAAATCTTGAATTCTTTTATATAAATTCAAATAAAATAAATTTTGTAATAATTATACAAAAATTGTAAAAAAAACAATGATTGATTAAAGTGATTGTTATACCTTTAAGATAAGCTCTAATTTTTAGCCCCTTTACCATAAAAAAGAGCAGAGCGGAACTAATTGTGCAAAATCCAAAAGTATGTAACACAGAAATAATCATCGGAAACCCCATAGAGTATATATATTCTTAATCAGGAGGACTAGCAGAGTCGATCTATCGTACGATCCGTACGATCTATGTCCGTCCGTACGTCTGTTCGTCCGTATGAACGACTGTGTCTCAGAGACTATATTCGGAATGTACGTTTTTGGTTAACAATACGAGTTTATTTATAATTTTAATTTCAATCAATCGCAATTCTTTAGCACACATAAATATCTATTTTTTCTAACCTTGGCCTTTGAAAAACAAAAAAATTGTAATAAATTTGTGCAAAAAGCAAAAGTATGTACGAGGTAGACATAATCCAATGACACCCAATAAAGTATATATAATTTTTTACTCTGGACCAATAGAGGAATGGACGGTGATGAAAATCGCGAGAAAAACCTTGTGTAAGTCACTGTATATGGGAAACATGTTCTGGTACTCCCGACTACAACTTTTTTACTTCTTCACTTCTTTCAAAGCGTAAAGGCACTAAATATAATACGACTGGCGGATAACAGTTGGAGAGGCCTATTCCGGGTCGCGTAGTGATTCGAAAGAAGCATTCATAATTGACGAGCATTATTTAAAACTAAACCACATTTGAAAATTGTACGAACCATTTTTTTTTGGGTTCTTACAGTAACGGTTAACACATATAACCAGATTGACATAGCTGCCGGAATCTAATAATTTTTACATTCTGGCATAGTAAAATAATGAATTTACATATTTTAATTTAATAACAGAAATTTGTTTAAGACTTAACAATTTTTACTCGTTTAAAAGCAATTTTTAGTTTTATTAGCCGCAAGCGTAATAAATTCCCATTTCATGTGGATTAAAAATAAGAAGGGAAATTATTTAACTAAAATTAACGTCTTATGCAGATGTAAGAGGATCCAATTAAAATCACAAAAATTTATTATTTTTTCCACGTCAACCAAATTATTTTTCGGTACAAAGGAAGAGATAACATGCGAACTTTTTAATAATATTGCGTAAGATATATTATTGCACATACAAACTAAGCTCAGTTCATGGACACATAATCAAAGATGAGGTTTTTAGAAACAGTATTTCTCTCCAATCCTATTTCTCTACATTAATATTTGCAATTAAAGTATATGGAAATACTATAATAAAATATGTCGCCTGAGCGATGGTAGCTTGGGATCTATAAAAGAATTTATTAGTATCAGAGGAAGACCTTAACTGTTAATTAACTTAACTCAACGCAAGGTTTAGAGGCAACAAAAACTGTAATATAACAAAACGAAAATATAGTACACAATAACAATTAATTTTTTAATTGTAAAAAAGTCTTTATTATAATATGGAAGATTTTTTATTTGAAAATAGGAAAATAGTACTTTAATAGAAGTATTTATTATAGTTTATTATTCAATATTAAACAAATGTAGAATGATAAAAGTTTTTTTTCATATTAAATTTTTTCTTAATTCCGTTCATATTCACTTTCCTCTCAAAAATTAGACAAACATACCAAAAATTTGTCGCTGGAGTCGAGCCGGTTGATAACTCAAATTTAGAATGTATAAAATTGGCCACTTATTATGTGTGGAAAATATATAGAAGTATGTAATAGATAAAAAAAAGACATCTCTGACCTTATAAACTATATACAGTATATATCGGTTATAAGGTGTACAGTTTATAAGCAAATATTGGTTAAAAACAAAATGATGTTATTAGCCCCTTTGCCTTTTTGTAAAAAAGAGCAAAGCGGAGGTAATGGATTTGTGCAAAATCCAAAAGTATGTAACACATAGAAATAATCATCGGACACCCCATAAAGTATATATATTCTTGATCAGGACGACTAGCTGAATCGATATAGCCCTGTCCGTCTGTCTGTCCGTCTGTCCGTCCGTCCGTCCGTTCGGACCGTATGACTATAAGTCGGGTACACTCGACTACAGACTTCTTACTTGTTTTTAAACATCATAAAACTATTTAACACTAAATTTAGCCTCATAATAGCAAAAAATTCATTGTATATAAGAAAATATTGTGTATAAACAATTAAAAAATGGTTGACTTGGAATCACTACATATAAATTTGATCGGTTTTAAACAAATTATAAGCAGTAGGACAGCAATATTAAAATTTTTGATCTTATTTTATATTTAATATTAATATTATTATAAATGACGAACAGCATAAAATTAAATTGTATAAATTTAAATTAACTTCTAAACGTGTGGTTTATTTTATAATAATCATTTAAACACAACGTATTGGCATATATATATATATATATATATATATATAATCAGGTTTTTTGTACTGCTGGGATCAAAGTTATTATAGTGAGAATTTAAAAACTATAAGAGCCTTGATCCCCGCAGTACAAAACACAATCGTGTTTTTGTTTTAAGCACAATTTCCAACCAATCAAATTTGCGCACGTAATGAATATGAATTTTCTAAAGATTGAATATAAAACAGCGAAATTATTGAATATGGAGATCGGGTAGAACTGTGTTTAATTATGTGTATATGCCAATATATGTGAAAGAGGTATTTCGGGGTCGAGTACACCCGACTACAGCTTTCTTATTTGCTTATTTTAGTTTAATCTATTCGAGCTTTAAAGCTGTGTGCTGCATGTGTTGGTATACAGCTGCGTGTGGATACAAGGGATTTTCGTAGACAGTTATACCCAAGTGCAGCGCTCTAAATTGTTTCAATTAGTTTTTTATAATAAACAAGTAAGAACAGTGTTTTTGGGTAAGCCTGACTCTGAGAATACCTTCATTCTTATTTTCTCATATATAGATGTTTATATAAAAAAAATCAAATTTTTTAACCACTGTCAACTACTATCAACTACGTACTGCTATAAGCCCGGCTGTATAAATCTATAGTTTTTTTTTTAAAATAATTTTCGAGCATATTATTAAATCGTCGCTTTGCTGATTAAGGAGAAAGGTTGTAATATTTGAAATTAGTTTCTAGAGAGTAAGAAAACCAGAAAAGTTCATTCCAAGTTTAATTACTATAGCGTTTATAGACTTTGAGAAACAGGTTAGAGCTAGATCGATTTAAATATCGTAGTAGATTATTTTTATCTAATAGATAATTTTACTCGTTGCATTAATCAATAAATCCCCATTTTCGCTTTTTGAAAGCGCAATGGAACTATAAAGAAACACACACCGTTTTACGCTGTAAGAAATTGGTGACAGTTACATTTCCAGAAAGAGACTGAATTGTCCAGTCACAAACAACTATAAAAGACTCTTGGTTAAAGTCGTGAACTACTATTAGATTTCAAGTGTTCAATAGGCAATAAGCAGTTTTAAATTGTAGAAAATGTTCATTGCTAACCTATTGATTTTTCTTCTATGCTTTGTGCAGACGGTGCGTGGAGACTTTTATTTTTTTGGGACACCTGATGGGGATGACCTTGTAGACGTGGAATTTAACGACTGTAAGGAGTGCGCGGAGAACTATCGAAAAATGGTGTTTATTTTGAGGAACGAGGATTCTACTGATCAATATGCCATATCCAACTATACCATTTTTGTTATCTTCATGTGGATCCTTCTGGGTATATATATGGTAATACGTTGGCAGAAAAAAAACCTTGCTGGAGCCTTTGAAAAAATACATTGACTAATAACTGAAACTAAGCGAATTATTTTAATAGATTTACATAACCGTTTTACATATTTCATTTACTTGATGCAATCTGGATTGTAAATATTATTTATTCAGGATCATTATTAAGTCCGAAAACATGTCGAACAAATACAATACGTTCTTAAAAATAAACATGAAATATTTATCAAATTTAACTTAAATATTTAAGTCATTTAATAAATTAGACTCAAAAAAAACTAGTTAAATCCAATTTCGTGTATTTATATCTGTCTATATATATCCAGTTATTTTCAATAATTTCGATATGGGACTTATAAAGTTAATATAATGAAAATATATTTATAAATTGAATAATTAATCAGTTATATTAAAAAAAAAAACAATTTTAATAAACAAGTAAATATACATTTAAAATTCAAAGAATAAATAAGTATACTGTTTGAATATTTTTTTTAAATATGAGTACTTCTATAAACGAATAACTCAGCCGAAAAGTAACTCCTTCAACTAACTGAATGCAGCATGCAATTCCACTCAAATCTCTTAAATGCATTTGAGTGGAGTGAACTTTCAGCTAAGAGAGTAAATAATCAGTCCTTGTACTCCACTCGTAGTCAAGTCGAATTGAAAAAGTGCACTCATATGATCCAAAGAGCATTCCACCAATGCATTTGAGTAATTTTATTCAAATGAAGAGAGAAATTTGAGTGAATTAAAATTACTCAATAAAAATTACTCATGTTGAGTAAGGCAAAATTTCTTAATTTCTCAAGTATCATTTTGTTTAAAGTATAGAGTTACTCTAATATATATTTTGTTGTTCTGTTTATTTTTTATTTATGTAATTTAATATATATATATAAAAGACATAGATTTATTAATATGGATAAATAGTCTATTTACAAATAGCGTAAATAGCATTTTAGTTGTATTAAAATTTTTTATAATTTACAATTATTATGATTTTCCAAAGATCAACAATTAAAAGCAACAGATCGCAAAAGGCAATTAGCTATTACTGAGATTTATTTTTGGTTTATAGTATATTTAAATTGCTGTCTTAAAGATGATAATAATAAAATTTAATTTTCATTGTGATTTTGCTTGCCTGATTCGTTGTTTTTGGCTAAGAGCCTCGGCAACTTAAGGTCTAATTTTATTTTCTCCTCTACAGGATGATTGGTCAAGACACAAATAAATTTCTGCAATATTTAAATTTCTTGTTCAATTTATGTCAATGTACTTTTATTTATTCGTACGTGTTCGACAAATTGTTTATATGGCTAAAAATTAAGTTCCGGTCAATGTGACACAATCATATAATAAACATCGTATAATAATTGAAAATGTATACAACTAACTTCTGTTTTAGTATAATGAAAATAAACTATAGATTCAGAAATATTTGTAAGGACGAGGAATTCGTATGGATTTTATCTTAAGGGATAACATCTGTTAAAAGTGTTTAAACACGATTTAACAAATTAAATTTTACATAACAACGTCACAAATAGTTGCAGCAGGTGCACACAACACAATGATAACTGAGTATTAGGCCAAGACCATGTAAGCACATTTAGAAATTAGGTCTTTGGCTGCCGCCAAAACAGATACTTTCTGCACGTTTGCCGTATGCCTCACATGCTATGCTGCATCTCCATTCTATGGTACATGAATTTATGTTGAGAATCCGTTTAAATTGTGTAAATTTCAAGTAAACAAGCATTTGCTACCGAAGGTGTATATTTATCAAGTCTCGTTTTCCCATTCCAAAGCAGCTTGTATATGAGCACATATACAAGCTGCTTTGGAATGGGAAGCGAGACTTGATAAATATACACCTTCGGTAGCAAATGCTTGTTTACTTGAAATTTACACAATTTAAACGGATTCTCAACATAAATTCATGTACCATAGAATGGAGATGCAGCA
This sequence comes from Zygothrica quintamaculata, assembly GCA_037044455.1. NCBI lineage: Eukaryota > Metazoa > Arthropoda > Insecta > Diptera > Drosophilidae > Zygothrica > Zygothrica quintamaculata. The sequence goes on from JBAMBS010001439.1 coordinate 95,121, forward strand.
TAGCATGTGAGGCATACGGCAAACGTGCAGAAAGTATCTGTTTTGGCGGCAGCCAAAGACCTAATTTCTAAATGTGCTAACATGCTCTTGGCCTAATACTCAGTTATCATTGTGTTGTGTGCACCTGCTGCAACTATTTGTGACGTTGTTATGTAAAATTTAATTTGTTAAATCGTGTTTAAACACTTTTAACAGATGTTATCCCTTAAGATAAAATCCATACGAATTCCTCGTCCTTACAAATATTTCTGAATCTATAGTTTATTTTCATTATACTAAAACAGAAGTTAGTTGTATACATTTTCAATTATTATACGATGTTTATTATATGATTGTGTCACATTGACCGGAACTTAATTTTTAGCCATATAAACAATTTGTCGAACACGTACGAATTCATAAAAGTACATTGACATAAATTGAACAAGAAATTTAAATATTGCAGAAATTTATTTGTGTCTGGACTAATCATCCTGTAGAGGAGAAAATAAAATTAGACCTTAAGTTGCCGAGGCTCTTAGCCAAAAACAACGACTCAGGCAAGCAAAATCACAATGAAAATTAAATTTTATTATTATCATCTTTAAGACAGCAATTTAAATATACTATAAACCAAAAATAAATCTCAGTAATAGCTAATTGCCTTTTGCGATCTGTTGCTTTTAATTGTTGATCTTTGGAAAATCATAATAATTGTAAATTATAAAAAATTTTAATACAACTAAAATGCTATTTACGCTATTTGTAAATAGACTATTTATCCATATTAATAAATCTATGTCTTTTATATATATATATTAAATTACAAAAATAAAAAATAAACAGAACAACAAAATATATATTAGAGTAACTCTATACTTTAAACAAAATGATACTTGAGAAATTAAGAAATTTTGCCTTACTCAACATGAGTAATTTTTATTGAGTAATTTTAATTCACTCAAATTTCTCTCTTCATTTGAATAAAATTACTCAAATGCATTGGTGGAATGCTCTTTGGATCATATGAGTGCACTTTTTCAATTCGACTTGACTACGAGTGGAGTACAAGGACTGATTATTTACTCTCTTAGCTGAAAGTTCACTCCACTCAAATGCATTTAAGAGATTTGAGTGGAATTGCATGCTGCATTCAGTTAGTTGAAGG
>JBAMBS010001440.1:0-30771 GCA_037044455.1 Zygothrica quintamaculata
TTTATAATAATAATCATTGTACACAGTAAATAGCTCGAGAGTGTATGTGTTTGTGTGTGTTTATTAGTTTCGCATAGGGGTGTATGTATGTGTGTGTGTGTTTGTGTGTAAAAAGAAGCTCGGAGTTACGCACATTTTGATTGTTTTAAGAATTTTGCTCACTGATTAACATTTTACACTAAAAGTATTTTTTTTTTGTTTCTTTTTATTTATTGAGTTTTATATATTAAGTTTTTTCTTTTAGCTTAAATTGACACAAAAAAATGTTTGTATTAATATTATATATATATATTTTTTTTTATTAAAGATAATAAACATCCATTCAAAGCCTCCAACCGATAGAATAACTTGCAGTTAAATATGTGCTGTACTCTAGAAAAGTTACGTCACATGCAGTAGAGCTGCAAGTGTAATTAATTCGCTCTTAATTTACCGTAATTCATGTTCTCAATACTCTTCAAACTTAGCTTAAGTGGGGCAACGGCATTGAACATCTTCTGCGAACATATGTAGCTACTCATAGCAACAGGCGTCATCTGATATCAAACGTGTAGATTGCATAGGGCTAAACGAACTACGCGTAAAACGTAAAATATGTTCGGTAGGAATCGGAAATTGAGCCGAGTCCTGTTCAATGCACATGGTAAATGCCTTGCTCAGTGTAGCAAAAGTTGGCTGCTCGCTTAAGCATTCTACATATATGCATATGCTTATCCCTTTCACTCTTATGTAGTTCCCTTAAGCTCAGCCAAGATCTACACCAAAGATGTCATTCGGCTTGAATTCAATCTAATTGAACTTAACTAAGATTGTGAAATATTTTTTTGCACTGCAGTGTATTGATTCATTTAAACGATCAGACTCTGTGTTTACTTTAAAATAGTATTTTATATTATTTTGTTCTATTATTTGGGAGCTTTGAGTGAATTTGTCCTGGTGCACCAAGAAATTTATCTATCAGTTTTGTATGTGTGCTGCTTGTTGTGTCCCTTAGTAAAAAGTCTTTCAAAACACAGTTTTGGTGCTAGGAATCTACTTCTTAGCTAACTGTGTGGTCTGTATATGTATGTGATTGTATATGTATTAGTGTGTATGTTTACATGTGTTGTTCTTATATAGATAGTATATAGTAAATATTTGTCCGCTTAATTGTGGCAATTTCAGCAGTTCTACGTTTCTACTTAGATAGAGTCCCTAAATGTGTGTGTGTGCTCTGCTCCATATACATACAAACATACTTACATAGATATACAGTATAGTATACTATATCGTATATATGTATATATACATATATGTATGTAGGAAGCGTAGGAAAGTTGTTCGTTTTAGTTTTGGTAGTAGCAACGTGTAAAGTGGTTAAAAGGAACATTCATAGTAGACTGAGCTACGCCACGCCCTCTTAACTGAGGCTCGTCTGTGTTCCCTCCAGCAGTTTGGAGTAATATGTGTTTTGCTTATGCACCATTTGAATTTGAATTTGCTAACATTTACAAAACAGAGGATGGAAACAGGAGGTTTCCATTAGGCAAACTACAATATTATCATTACATAATACATACAATACATAAGACATTTTAACGAATAATACACGCATAATAATATATTTCAATTTATATATATATATATATATACTTTTTTAGCTCCTCTTTGCCTTTGAAAAAAAACACACACACATTAATAAGAAGCTTTTGGATTTGTGCAAAATTTAAAAGTAAGTAACAGGTAGAACTAATCATGTGAGACCCTATAAAGAATATATATTCTTGATCAGAGTGACTCTAGCTTAGTCGATCTAACAATGTCCGTCTGTCTTTCTATCCATCCGTCTGATCGTTCTCGTTCGTCCGTATGAAGGCGCCTAATTCAAAGAGAATATAAGAGGTAGGAGCCAACTAGAGACCAATTTGTTTTGATTTATTTTTTGTTGTTTGGTTTTGTTTTGTTTTCAATACAAAATCAAACTATATAAAATATGACTTCGATCTGGAGAAATAAGCAATTGCATAATTCCAATGACCGAATTGTTACTGTTCCAAAAAAGTTTAAGTCAAACCTATACAATTGTACTTTATTAAATTTATACTGAAATTATATATTTTTAATACAATAGTATGGATGAAATAATTTTCATGGAAAATTAAATGAAAGGTACATCGGTAGCTGCAAAAAGTATATTCAAATATACAAAAGCGTACCACAACGTAAACCGTAAGGTAAACCAAAGTAACCTTAACTCAAAACAGGAAAGCAATAGTCAATTATACATAGTGTGGCTATAACGAATTGGGAATTACAAGTAGTTGTTTGCTGTTGTATGTTGTCATTGCTTTAAATGTCAAATTTTAGTCTACACTTGTTGACTATTCCTTCTTCCCTTTACCTTTAAAAAAATGTAAAAGGGGAAAACTATTGTATTTGTTGAAAATGAAAAAGTTACTTACTTACAGCTAGAAATATTCATGTGATACTCTATGAAGTCTTCATATATGTTCTTGATCAGGACGACCAACTAAGTCGCTCTATCTATGTCTGTCTGTCGGTCTGTCTGTCTGTTGGTCTGTCTGTCTGTTGGTCTGTATGAACGCCTGTTTCTCAGAGACTATAAGAGATAGAGAAACCAAAAAGAAAAACATGAAAGTTCCGCGCAATGGTTTAAGGTGCGTGTAGAACTGTTTATATGTGGATATATGTGTGTGTTCAAAGTGGACAAAGGGGTTTTCGAAGTCGGGTACATCCGACTACAGCTTTCTTACTTGTTATATATGTATATGTACTTTATTAGTACACACTAGGAAACAATGTGGTTGCATTTCTTTTTCTTTTATGTATATTTTGTTTTGCTTCTCATTCCCTGGAGTAAATCCATTGAGGAGAAAAGAGAAGAAAAAAATTAATTTCAAAAACCCAAATAAAATATTTCAAAGAAAAATCAATAATAAAAAAAATGATACTCGTATCGTATGCAATTGGATTGCAATTAGATTGCCGCTCTTGAGATACGTTTTAAAAACGTTGCTCACCTGTCCAGGACCTTTTAAAATCAATTAATGAAACGTGCCTTTTGTTTACGCACAAAGTCCTGTGCCTGTTTATCATTGATGCGCAGCTCCAGGATTTGCAATATGGGATTGCCTGAAATGAAATGAAATGTTGATTTGAGTATGTGATTTCGATTGATGTTTCATGACTAATTTTGCATTAAGTTGTTTACTGACATGGTATGGAGTCTTTGAATTGGCTCAGTGTATGGTCAGTGTTTATGGTGATACTCACATTTGTCCTTTTGCTGCATCAACGGCAACTCAATTTGTTTGAGCCCATGGAAATTATCAACGCTGGTGCTGTAGTCAGCAACGCCAGGTATATTGCCCAGCGCTAGGTAGGCTTCACCACCGAAATCATTGGCCGTAAGGACATCGTGATCCATGACCGTAAAGCAAATCATAGCCCCATCGCTGAGGCATTGCTCTAGTGTTACCGAAAACTCAAAGCATTCATCGAAAATTGGATTCAATGTGCGCTACATGGAAAGATTTTTGATTATGAGTTATGAATGCATTTGAGTGAAATGAATGAATTTGGTTATATGTACACTTTTACCTTATGCACATTGGTCTGCTGCTCCATGCAGTGCAGAAAGATGCGTCTGGGCAACAGCTCAATGACCACAAATGGATCGCTAAAGCCATTTGGATCTAGTGGCACCACATCTCTGGCATGTAGCACCTCAACGCACAGTGAATCATGATTAAAGTAGGCGCGCACCGCCAAGGAACCATAAGGACCCGGGATGACGGACACCAATTGTTCACGTAAACGATTCATATAAAACATATCAATCAAACGATCTGTATCGGTCTTATGGAACTGCAGGCGCTGCTCAATGCGCCAGAAATCCTCCGTATGTAGACATTCCAGTAGCAGACCTTGACCCTCAGCATGAAAGAAATCCACCAGTAGTTGGAGTGCCTCGTACAGTCGCTTGTGAAAGTGTGTGGGCTTATCGGTATCATCACCAGTCTCCATTTGACGGGACATCTCGCCCAGCACTGTCTTCCATATGAAACGCAATGAACGATTAAAGTTCTTGGTAAGCATAGCGCTATTGAGCGCAGCCAGATGACAATCCAAGTATTCCAAAAGCGGAACAATAGCCTGATTGGCGGGCAGCGAGTCCGGTGACCAGGCTAAATGGAATACGGCTTTCTGCAGTGACATCTGCATGAGCGGTGCCAGCTTTGATAGTATGCGCTCACAGCGATTCTCCATATGTGTTAGACTTGATTCCAATAGATTATCAGCTGACTCCTCCAACGGTTGTTCATCCGAACGAAACTCGGCCAAGGTACGACGCACATACTCCACATTGTTAACGGTAACACACATATCATCGGAGCAGCGAAAGGGTCCTTGCTGTTCATAGTAACCGCTATCCGCGAGTGTTGTATGTATCAGATCGCAATAGTGCATGGCTGCAGAGCAAACTACATCGATGAGCTGCGATTCGAGCATAATTGCTGTATCCTCATCCGGCCAGTTGATGACCTTCCAGAATTCCTTGATGTTTAACAGCGTACTAGCCGTGTCCACTGAGGAGCTACTGTAGCGTACAATGCGCTCACCTTCACATATGGCATCCATACGTATGGCAGCCCGTATGCGTTGCAATGCCTTAGCCTTGCTGACCATCATCCAGCGCTCAAAGGTTGGTATAAACCATTCATGGCTGTTGCTTAAGGCCAACGGTTTCTCCGGCGGCTGTGGCTGTGCGGACAAATGTCGCTTTAGCTGACAAAATTCTTGCAATGCCAGAAACAGCTCAAATGGCTTTGTATCCACTGGCTCCGCATCGCCCTCCAGCACCGTATACTGTGACAGATTCATGCGCACACCAGGTACCTGGCCAGCTGCCATACGTGTGTACACCTCCTCACCGACCATGGCATCATACTGTTTGTAAATGATGCTAAAATACTGAATGCCATTCGTGCTGTATGAAACAAAGCAGAATACCAGAGAGCAATGAGATAAAGGACCAGATGCTTCAGCCTCAGCATCATCTTCTCAACACAATTTGCTTTGTTAACTGCAATCTTCTCATTTCTCATTTTCCATTTCCCATTCGCAATTCACCATTTTCCTAACTCTCTCATTCCCCCATTGCCCCATTACCCATCACCCATTTCCTCATTTCTTATTCCCTTTGCCTATACCTATATATCCCATACCATATTCCACTCTCAAACTTAAGTTGAGTGGGAAATCTGCTTAGCGCTGTTTGACTTTAAGCTGAAAATCGATAAAGAGCAACAACAATTTGCCAAAGTCTCATTTGAAACTGTGCAAATGCTACAATTAGCTGGGGGATTGCTTCAACTACATTTGCTAATGCTGCTCAACACTTTTGCTGACAGGACGTGGTATCTGGTGTCTAGTATCTGGCAACTGGTAACTGGTAACTGCTGCCTGATGCCTGGTGCCTGGTGCCTGGTATTTGGTATTTCGTATTTGGTATGTACCATTTGGTGGTATCAAAACCCAATTCTGGACTGGACATCTGTTAAATGACCCATCAAGATGCCAGTTTATCAGCCTTTGGTTTCTCTATCTTTGGCGTGTCTTTTTCGTTTGCTTTTTACTATGAATGTTTGCTTATATCTATATATATATATATATATATATATATATGTATGTATGTATAGATGTCTGTGTCTGTGTGTGTGTGTGTGTGTGTGTGTGTGTGTCGTGAACGTGAGCGCATTTTTATGACAGTGCAATTAATTTGAGGCTTATGTCATGAGCCACTTGATGTCCTCATTAGGAACCTTTTATGGGCTCGCTAACTACCAAATATGCGACTGATTAGTTGAATTGCTCCCTTTTCCAGCAAATGGCCATAATGCTATACAATTCGTAGCACAAAAACTTCTACTAAGTTGGCAGCACGCCAAGTAATAATAACCTCACTAATGGTAGGCTATAGAATATCAGTTGTATATTAAAAGTATGAACCTAAAAGGAAGTTTTAATTTAAAGTTACGTTAAAGCACGTTAAACAATATTCGATAAACTATTAATGATAATAAATAGTTCTTCACTGAAGAAGTGATAAGTCAAAGTCATTTAAAGCGAGTTGGCAGCTTGTTGAATGTAAAGCAAATATTACATTAATCAAATCTACAATAAGATATTGCTGCATTGCAGTTAAAATGCTGCTGAGTATTTAGCATATATTATAGAAAAATCCTTTAATATTAGGAAGAAGTTAAGATTAAAGATAAACTGTAAAATTAAAATAGATTTTGGTAAGGATTCAATTTGAATGAACTGCCAAATTGAAAATTTGAAGCATTGAAATAAAATCAAATTGCTGAAATACTAACTGATTAATAGTCACTATAAACTATAAGCTGGAACTATTTGTTGGTTTGTTTAGTTAGTTGTAATTGGGTTATACACAATTGAAGTATAATTTTGGTTAGAGTATTGAGTTTTATATTGAATTTGGGGTCAGTAGCAGAGCAAAAAAATAGAATGCAATAGGTGTTTGCTTTGGGTCAATTCCAGTTGTTTCACAGTTTGTTTTGTGAAAACAGTTTGTTAGTTTTATTTGTGCTTTTTGGGTTGGGTAGCAATGGTGGGCGGTGGGGTGGGGCTGGGTTGGGGAACCTTTGAAGCGTATTTTATATGCTACACGTGCCGCACATATCTAATTCAATGCAATGCAGAGAGGTTAAGGACAACGAAATAGCGAATTGTAAGTAGAAACTCAGAGAGGATGTAGTATAGTTGTAGCATGAGCTTGTAGCTGTAATCATGGGTCATTTACTCACTTGTCGAATAGCGCATGATAGTAGGTCTGGCCCAGTTGGATGTCGGCGGTTAATGTTGTTACAAAATTCGATAATGGGTTGGGCAAGCATTGCGATTCACGGAGTACATTTTGGCCCCACATGACAGAACCCTTACGCAAAGCATTGACTACCTCACCACGTACACCCTTATTAAAGGGGCAGACAGCACGAAAGGCGCGCATCGATCCAAGCAGACCCAGACAGCGCAGCAGGAATTCCAGACGTATGAGTGAGGGCGGATTCAGTGCCGGAAAGATGTCACGATGGCGTCGAATTTGATTAAGCGAACGCTCCACAAAACCATTCATTGCCTCAGCCAGCCACTGTTCCAATTCGCGTGTCAATGCCTCCTGATTGGGTTGGTTCCATTGCTTCTCCACATCACTCAGCAAACGATGTAAGAACTTTGGGTCCAATGGTGTCGAGCGATTCAATTTAGCAGCAGCCACATATCTGTAAGTGTACAAATAACATACAAATAACATTATAGCATACCTTAACTTTCTGTGTATATATTTGAGTGTGAGTATGTGTGTATCCGTTCAACACTAACCTAGCCATGGCGCAATGCAAGTCGGAGAGTTCGGCCTGCACGGCTAGCTGATGAAGTATGGTTAACGCCGGTCCAGGTAGATCACCACACCAGGTCCATGAAGGCTCATGCGTAGTAATCTCATGTTGCATAAATACCATTTGAAGCTGCTCAATCCTGCGTAGCTGTTGCTCTGAATTCTCTTCGGCAGCATTGCCGCGATCCTCACGTGTCGATAGCCAAAGCTTGAGTCGTATGCGTCCTTGCACTGTGCTGCGATGACTGCGCGCCTCTAGCTTAAACCAAGCATCCAGTCCAGTTGAAGGTATTTCAGCTATTGGTATATTCACAGAACCAAGAAAATCATCCTGCGAACCCTGTCGTGCCGACTGGCAAACCTGCTTGAAGAACCGTCCCAATCCACGCACACCGCGTACCTCATTCAGACGCGAAACGGCGTCCATAACGCAGCTTTCATCATCATGATCCCAAATATCCAGATGAAACGTGTCCGTATTTATATCATCGATGTCGCTATTGAACAGAATAAGTATAAAATAAGCCTCTACTTTAGCCCGATGTTCGAATTTCTCTACAGACTTAATTATTCAGCGAGCGCTGAAAAGTATGCTACAATTTTATATTTATATATTTATATTTATATTTATATTTATATTTTAATAATAAATAAATCCGTTGAGAACAAAAGGATTTAAAATGAAGAAATCCTTTTGCTATCTGTACATTTTCAGCTGTTGTTTGCTGCTTCGTTTACTCTGCACGCATTTTACGAGCAATAATCAATTTTATGCTTGTATTTATTGACGATTTCAGTGCAAAAGGAGAAACTTTATGTACCAGTTAAGAAAAAGGATATGCTTATCAATGCTTAAGACTTTCAACATGTTTGAACAAAACATTTGCTGTATATAAAAAGTAAATTTAACATAAAAACAGAAGATGAAGCAACTATTTCGTTTAAGAGTTGCTCTCTGATTTCGCTTTGTTTCGACAATTGCAATTGCAGACATAAATTTGATTGCGATTGCAATTGTTACGACGACGCGTATTGTATTATTGGCGTATTGTTATCATTAAATGTTGTCAATTTGATGAGCCAATTAAAATTGTTTTATGCTTGCTGCTCGTAAATTACGCATTGCCAACAATTGTATCAGAGATCGCTGCTAAATGATAAATGAGTATTGCCACGCGTCGTATGCGCAACATTTGTCATGCGGCGAGGCGTAAATGAAGTCTCCAGACACCTTTTATGGCCTAAATGGAATTCCAAAGTATTTTAAGACTAAATGTGAATAAGAAATGAATGAGAATTCAAGTGGATTTAGAATGGATTCCTATAGATTTCATGTAGTCATGAGAAATGAGGGAGACGAAGGGTAACAGCTGCTGCTGCCTACGCGTAATTGAATAATTTGAAGTAAATCCGTACATTGAGAAACATTTTGGCCATCGATTTGGCCATGGACAATGGCGACGTGATTGAATTTAAATGCCACTTCGCACAATTGTCCAATTGTCCATTTGCTGAATTGTTCAATTGTGCGTGAATGTTTAAACGATGCTCGTTGTCGTTGTCGTTGTCGTTGCAATAGTAATTGTAATTGTCGTAGTAGTAGTAGTAGTTATTGTTGGGAGACAAACAAAAAAAATACATTTAAATTTTTACTTACAATTTAAATTTCTCATTCCATTTTGGGCTCAAAGTGTGCGGCTTAATGCTGGTAGCCTTGATGAGTTTGGCCGGCACGGGTCCGCCCAGCGAGTCGCGCTGCTCCCGTCGACCAGCCTCGCGACGTTTGAAGCTCAAACGAAAGCTGTGCTTACGATGCGGTGGTGAATCCGTGGCACTATTATCAAAGCCACCGCTCATGTCCGCTGATAAAGCACGTGGCGTCGGCGGCAGCGGCAGCGGCGAAACGGGCGGACCACCGTCCGGTTGTATGCCCAGCATACAATATGGATCTGAGAATCCTGTTAAATCAACAAAAAAAAATAAAGGAAAATAATGATAATATTAATAAAATATAGTAAAATGTGAATAACAATTTTAATTGAGATTGAGATTGAGTTGCGTTGAGTTGAGTTGCGTTGAGTTCAGGTGTTACATTAATGAATTGCGACGACATTAAATACCAATTAATTCTTGTAACATTCATCTGCAGGCAACGTGAGTTGGCAACAGATGCTGCTGGTCACACAGGGACACACGCACACAATGTGCTCACAAGAATATATATATATATATATATATATATATATATATATAGATACGAGTAGATACAGGGCGTATGATTAACATTTCATTTGCATAAAGTGCTGCTCAATTATTAAATGCCTCTGATTTATACACTCTCACATATACTCATACACACCCACACATATACAAGTGCATTGTCACAGCTCTTGCGGCAGCACAGACTATTACTGCGACGTAGCCTGAGTCTGAGACTGAGATCTATGAACGTTAACAAAGAGATGATTATCGGTTAAATGGCTTCAATGGGCAGTGGCGTCGTTTAATTTTGTGAAGGCTTTTGGTTGGGTCACAACCTAAGAAGTATTTTTAATCAATTTATACAGCATAAGTTCCATTGAACAACTTTGAAAGCTGTTCAAAAGGAACTTGTAGTTCATTGAAACTGACTACAAAATATAACCACAGATATTTAAAGTGAAGTAATCAAGTGATTAACTTACATTGAAGAAAAAGAACAAAACTTGTATGGAGTGAACTAAATACTTAAAGGAACTTGTAGTTCTAATGAACAATAAGTAAGAAAACTTTTAATTAGAGCAATATAAAAGAGTTACATAAAAAATTATAAAAAAACTGCAAATCTTAAGACTTTCTTTATGAACTTTTTGATTCAGTTATGAACCATAAACTAGTTCTCAAAATAGCTGCTAATGTGAACTTTGACTACAATTTATTTGGCATTTAGCCAAACAAAAACAGTTTTATCTTGACTCGCGTCTCTACTTATCAGCCACGTTTCATTGGCAACGAGTTGTTGCCAATAGTTGCCTTATTCAAAGCTATGGTAACATAGCCCAAATTTCCGTCCTAGCCCGAGAAGAATGGCAGACAACAGCAGTAGAGTATATTTAAAGTCGTAGTATATGCTGGAATAAATGGAATGAGAAAGAGAGATAGAAGGACAGAGATAGAAAGAAAGGGAGAGAGAGAGAGAGAGAGAGGAATGCTGGGGTGTAAGGACAAACACAGTGCAGTGGCAAGCAGCAGTACAGAGGCAGCACTCAACGTATTCCTTACACATCCTTGAGCACATTAAAATGCGAAATTGCGTTGCCTTCAATGCTGATTCTACTATTACCCTGTCCTCTTGTCCGGCTCACCCTCCTGGTATGGCCTACTGTCCTGATGTTACTGCTCTTGAGCATAATGAAGAAAATGGGAAGCATTAAATTGCAAATTTATTGAACGAGCTGCGGTATGAAGTCGATGACTTGGCTTCGACTTATGCAGTAGGTGGAATAGGCTAGAGAGCAGTATGAGTCAAGTATATATAGACGAGGGGAGGGTGGGGTTAGGCTGCTTTCCAGCTGGGCAAATCAAAATGTAACTGTATTTCAAACATTGGCAGAGACCGAAAATAAAATGATAAAAAATAAAGATAAAATTGTAAAAATTTTAAATATGCGAGGACATGGCACACATGTCACACAATTTATTGAGGCCTCGTTGAATAAACGCACAAGCAAACACACATACATACATAAATAAGCAAACACACAAATGCATAGAGATCAAGAGAGGAGGATGGGAGGCGTGAGAATCTTACAGAACTTTATAATGCAATTATTGATGTAGCCACAAAATCAATTTGTAAACTAAAAACATTTATGGTTGACTTACACTCTAACACACATACACAAACACAAACATACACACACATATATATACATTAGACTTGATAGGTAAATAATAGTTGTAGTTGTATTCAGGCAGTGTATTTCTCTTACCGTTAGCATCCTTTGCCTCGAGGCCATCAGCCTCAATGACAACCGCAGAGAGAACGATAATCTTTGGCTTATCCTCAGCGGAGGCGTGCAGCAGGCGATAATGACGATCCGGATTGACACCAAAGGCGCGCTGTGCATGCAGATACATTTCGTCCTTATAATGGGCAAACTGTGGAAAAACAACAAAAAGAGATGCAAACAACTGATGAGTCTCTCTGTATGACACACAAAATGTTGCGTATACGCCACGTGCTGCGATACAAAATTTAATTGAATCTCATTTAATTATTTTGTCATTTATTTGTAAATATACACTAAGGCAGCATTAAGATTATAATATCATCAACAAGGATAACAGCAACACCACCAAACACCACCAAACACCACCAACAGCAGCAGGATAACAACATAAATTAGCATATTTTCACAAAATAAACAACAAAATTTATTTATTTCTTTTAATTTTTTATTTTTTTTTTTTTATTATTTTTATTTTGATTTTTTTATTGGCTTCCGCCAAAGCACAAAGAAAAATTTTGGCTCCCTGTCCTTGTACTGCGTGCTCCTTACAATTTTCTGCTATATATAAGAGTATATATATATAAATTTATATATATATATTTAAGATATTTTTCCATATTGATTTATCTTGTCGAATTTATTAGCTCAGTGCCTGGTATCTGACTTGGTGATTTGCACACGCTTCAAATAGCGCTTTCATCAGCTACCCGGCCACATTCATATACTGAGCTGCGATTTAAGCTTATGTCCTTTACCTACCTCTCCTCTCGCCCACCCTTCCGCCACGTACTTGTATTGCCCCCGCTAAGGATTGCCGAAACATGGAGTACTATTTTAATTTGATTGCTTTGACTTCACAGTCTCCTAGGCAGCGTCCACCAACACAATTCTAAATTATTAAGAATCTTATATTAAGCGAACCTCCCCCCCTCTCTCCGCCAACAGCCAACCGACTAGCAAACGCCCTGCTCTTTCAATTATTTACCGACCATCGACAAGGCCAAAGCGAAAGCCAATATTAAACAAATATAGATATATATTTATATACATAATATATATACATAAATATAAAAAAATCAAGTAAAAATTCTTTATTTAAGCTTACAAAGCTGAACACAAGATGTAAGCGGCTGCTGGAAAACTACAGGAAAATAGTTTTTCTTTATATATATATATTTATTTTTTCTTATATAAAACATATATTTATGTCAGCACTTACTCTGATTTATGATATCATTTTCTATATGAATAGAGAGCCTTTATCTTGAGTTAATAAAATGTCAACCCTGACGAAGGAGTATAAAGCTGAGATTCTATCCAGATATATATTCTGCTACTATCTAGATATACCTGAACTTAAATTGTACTTTAAAAGTAAACGGTGTATGCTTTATAGTATATTCTATTTATGGCATAATACACCCACACACATACAAGCACACGCATAAATAGGGCAATGCATTGCCCTTAATGCGGATTAAAGAGCTTCATAAGGTTAAACACAGCTCTTTGTGCCTTGTGCCTGTGGACAGAGCAATTCTTAGTAGCTAATTATGAGCTATTAGTAGCTCATATATGCTCATATTACAAACGGTGTTTACTTGCGCTAACAGAAATCAATAATTTACCAAGGTAATACGATTATTAGGCTAAACAAAAGAAGTAAAAAAGTTGTAGTCGGGTGTGCCCGACTACGAAAACCTTTTTGTCCACATACATAGACATATACACACATACATACACTGCAACACGCACCGAGAGCTGTTCCGCGCCACTTTAAGCACCCCCGCGGTCTATAATGCGATGCATTATAATATTTATAATATAACTGCCGAGTTTTTCATTCAATCTTAACGAAATTTGGAATGAGCCAGATCTTACCCATTTTCCTCTTTTTTAAGGCAAAGTAGGCTAAAAATGAGCAAAGAATTTCCAAGAAATGTAAAGTAAAATATGACATTTAAAGCAATGACAACATTAAAAAGCAATCAATCACTTGTAATTCTCAATTGGTTTTAGCTAAACTATGAATAATTGACTATTGTTTCCGGTTTAAAGTTAAGGTTACTTTGGTTTACCTTACGGTTTACGTTGTGGTACGCTTTTGTATATTTGAATATACTTTTTGCAGCTACCGATGTACCTTTCATTTAATTTTCCATGAAAATTATTTCATCCGTACTATTGTATTAAAAATATATAATTTCAGTATAAATTTAATAAAGTACAATTGTATAGGTTTGACTTAAACTTTTTTGGAACAGTAACAATTCGGTCATTGGAATTATGCAATTGCTTATTTCTCCAGATCGAAGTCATATTTTATATAGTTTGATTTTGTATTGAAAACAAAACAAAACCAAACAACAAAAAATAAATCTAAACAAAATTAAACTGTTGTGCGCGATTTTAAGGTTAAGGTCCTACCTTTTAATATTCTCTTTGAATTAGGCGCCTTCATACGGACGAACGAGAACGACCAGACGGATGGGCGGACAGATGGATAGAAAAGCAGACGGACATTGTGTATCATAACGCTCTGTTATGCTCAGCTTTTCTTGCTGTTCGAGCATTCATTTCTGATCTATAATAGTGATGAGTGACATTTTAAAAACTCATACTATCAAATAAATTATACTTAAGGATTAATCATAAATCCTTATTTTTTTTAACTTAAAAATAAAATAAAATTAAATAAATATCTATATATAAAAAGAATATATAATCTTTAGTTTTAATCTAAATTAGTTGATTGTCTAAAAAGAAAATACAAATTAGAAAAGGAAATCTATCATGAAATTTAAAGATGAAAATTTATACTAAGCAGTTGAAATGTTATGTAAAAGAAGTGCCTTAAGGAACAATGAATATGAGTCGCTTTCATTATTCAGAAATATAAATGGAATTCATTGAACTTGTTGCATTGTATGTAAACATTTCTAGGGATTTGAATGGACGCAGCACGCAGGAGTATTCAGTGACAGGATGCAGAGCTGAAAGTTGCGCTATATACTCGTAATTTCTATTGTAGTTATTCAAGTGGTGTAGAGGAGAGGTTGGGAAATTGTTGTTCCTCTTTGAAGGTTTCACACTTAATCAGGATTAGTTGTATGTATTGTTATGTTGGTAGAACTTTGACATTTTGCTTTGCTTTCATAGTTTTCTATAGTTTTTCATACGGTGGTAACCGCATTAACATGCACTTATTTATACATTAGTTTTCATTAAAGACATTAACCCACTTGCAATTGCCTTATATTTACTGGTAATTATTTTCCATTAATGCAACAAAAACTACAGTAAGAGGGAAAATCAAAAAGGAAAATGATGAAAAGCAAAGGAAAGGCAGCAAAACTGTGCCATTGAATCGCCTGCTGAGCCGTTCTGGGACGGAATAAATAGCTTTAGTGACTCTCGTCGCCACTTGCTAAGTTCTAGGTCCTTGCCAGACTTGACCAGACTCTGCGTTCTGTTCTTTTCAATTCCTCAACAGCACAGCAGGAATAACCACAGTTAAAAGTTTTATTACACTGGCATAGTGCAAACGCGTACATAGTTCTAGTTTTCCACTTCATTCTTATAGTGATTCATTCTGTTTTTGATTCCCTTTCGTTGTGCTTCCTTTGGCCATTTCTAGCGTATATATATATAAATTAATATATATGTACAGTTGCCTCAAGTTTCATTAGCTGAGCAATTTTCTTACTGTTAAATTAAAAACGATAATTGAAAAATGAAGCCGAGTGACGTTGGATGTAGCGTGCGGCATGCAGCATGCGGCAACTTAAGACTTGTGAAATTTTTGCAAAATTACTTAACAAATGCCAATCGAAATGGAAACCAAAGCTAACTAAACCCGGCTAAAACACTTTTATAATTGATTCCTTTTGGCCACAATATTATTAAGTTTACATTCAGTATAGCTGGCTATTAGTCGTTAACCCATTTAAATCCACTTAAACCTATTTAAGGCTTAAGCACTTTGTAAGCCTTCATCATGCATTCATACAACGTTCGTTATGCTTTGTCCTTCAGTTCTTGGTCCTTGGTCCTCTGGCATTAATCATTTAAATTGCTCAACAAATATTTAAGGCAAAACGCAACATGATTAACTACAGCTCTAAACCTTTCAATCATCTATCATCCACAGCTCCCAGTACACATATCCTTGTGATATCCTTGTTGGCTTAGCAATTAACATACACACATAGTTTTGTATAATTTTAAGCTATTTGCATAGGATCCTTGATTAAAAATTCATATGATTTTTAACCCTGCTTTGATACAAATTAGATTGATTTAATAGGTATAGGGTTTACTTTCTATTTGTAGAGTATATGGGGTATGTAGAGTATATGTAGTATGACAACCTTGCACAGGATATAGTTTTTATACAGTATATTTATATAGAGTATAGAATATTATGTTGTACTAACCTGTCCGCCTGGCGCTGGAGCACCTACAGTATTGGCAATTGTATGTAGAACTTCAATATATAGTTTCTCCTTGTCATCCTGACGGTCAATGGTCTCCTCGGGTGCTGGCGGATCACGTTCATTTTCGGGATTAGCCTCGGCACGTGATTCGGCCGCACGCGTTGCCGACATGCGACGATTTTCACGTTTCCAGCCGAGCGATGTAAAATTCTCAAAATACGAGCCATCTGTTTCCTGTACACTGTAACCAATAGAAAGGAATTGTATGTCAAAGAGAAAGTGAGTAAAGGATTATAGAAGCGCAGACAAAAAGCAAAACAGAGACAGGGAGAGACAAGAAGGGAAAGGGACTTATATAAAACAAGTATTTAAATGTTATTATAGCTGCTGTGAATGTTTTAAAATGTCCCACTCTCTATCTCTCTCTCTCTCTTTATCTTTCTCCCAATGGCTTCTTCTTTTGGTGTGTCCTGCTCTGCCTTATTCGACATGCACTTCAGTTATCAAACAATTTCTGAAATTGACTTGCCGCTGGCCGTGTCAGTTAAGCGACTGCCTCTAATTGGCACTTTTAATATGCTGAACATAAGTATTAAGTATTCCATTTGCATTTGCATTCACTTTAGGTTCGTAGCTTGTCAGACCTATTTCAACATTGATGAGGGTCGACGTTTTGGCCACATTTAACCATATGCCATAAAGGCTATTGCCTGTTACCAGCTGCCAGCTGCCTGTTGCCTGTTGCCTATTGCCGATTGCCTTGTCTTGTGCCGCTAATTGTCTACAAATTTCTATATATATATATATAGATATTTAACAGCATGTGTATGTGTGTGTGTGTATGCATGTGTGCTTTGGCCTTAGTTGTATATTAATCATACGCCTAGTGAGCAGATTTCATTTCAAACTCGAGGGTTTAATTCGACTACAGCCCATAAAGTATGATAATGTGCCTAATCATTTGATTTGCATGCTCAGCCAACAACAACAGAACTAAACACATACAAATATATATATATATATATAGATATATATATATATACAAACACCTTTACATACACATAAGCACTCAATTTCTGTAAATACCATATCCTTGCAGCTGAGCCTTCAAATTGAGCTGCAAAACTTTTCCCACTCAGCACAAAATGGTCAGCGGCTAAGCGGCTTAACTTTGTCGCCAGAGCTTTGAGATTTTTACGTTTACGTTTATGATGCAGATGTGAAGGTTCTTACTCAACCCAAACGCAATGCAAAATAAAAAAAAAAATAATAATAAAAGGAAAAGGCAAAAAATACAGAATAGAATGGAATAGACTAAAAAAAAGTAGACAGGTTTTAGTCCACTCAAAAAAGGCAAAACAACAACAACAATAAAATAAAAGTGTAGCCAACACTTCACGTTGACACTTTTTAAGTGCTGTAAAAATAGGCAACACAATTGCTAAGCCAGATCCAACCTCTGAGCCACAGCCAGAGCCAGAGCCAACGCCAGAGTCAAAGCCAACGCCAAAGTCAGAGTCAGAGAGAGGACTATGTAACGCCATGTCCTGCCATTGGGTCTAACTTACATTGCATTGTTTGCAAAATGGCCAAAAGTTGATTTTCATTGTAACCAAAAACTCATTTAAAAGGCTTTCAAGTGGGCATATTGCATTTGTTTAAAAGTGTGCAACAAGCAAACTAAACTCTTTATTCAAACATTCATACATATAAATATATATATAAATATATATACAGATATATATATATATAAATATAGTAAAGTTTATTATGCTGCTTCCTGGCAAGAACTGCAAATGCTCGAATCGATAGTAAAGTTGCTACTGGTCATAGCCTGGGGTCAGCCTTGCAGCTTAGTGGCACTGCAACCTTGAGAGCAATTCATTTGCATCACTCGAAGAAAAAAATATTTTGTTTTAACTGTACTTGCATATCATGCAAAGCATTTCCTTGGGGTGAAAGCTTGCATGGGTAAGCAAGGGTTGCCACATAGCTGCATATTTCACATATGGTTTCATTTTATTTATACTTTCCCTTAACCCTAAGCAATCAGGCTAAAGTATTCTTGATTATAACTATATATACATTATAATTTACTTAATGCTACGTTGCCTTGCTGCATCACCAAAATAGCTGCTTCAAATTATATTTTTTTCTGCGTCCATTTATGGCTGCATTAGTATGAAAATAATTACATTTGTTGCATTAAAGTTAGCTGCCTGTTGTTGCACGCACTTAAGAGCCTCGTTTAATCGATAACATATTCCCACCATGTTCAATGCACATCATCAATTGACTCAGCTGCTAGCGCCATCTACGAAACGAATTTGCAAACAACAAATTCTTGTGTTGCGATTCGACCCAACGAGACTTACATCTTTCTTAGTTGTTTTGATTTCATTCGCCTGCCTATCTGAAATATGCCTTTAATATGGAAGTTTAGATGAAATCCATAAGGATTAATGATAAATCCTTAATGACTCAATGATAGATAGTGTCGGTCAGATATCGAACAGGCAGAGGCTTTTGCTAAACATCTAGCTGGTAGATTTGTGCCCAATGACCTCACTTGCCAGCAGGATATTGACAATGTAATGGATACGCTTGACTATCCGCTCCAAATGGATCTGCCAATTCTGCGTTTTGAGCCAAGTGACCTAGCTTTGGTCATTGGACGTCAGCATTCCGGCAAAGCATCAGGCCATGATAAGATCTGTAATGCAACTTTAAAGGCTCTTCCTGATTATGCAATAAAATTCCTTACTATTGTCTTCAATGCAATATTGAGGTTGCAATACTTTCCTGCGCAGTGGAAACTGGGTATCATTTCCATGATACTAAAGCCTGGAAAGCCAGAAAGTGATTCTGCGTCTTACAGGCCGATTAGTCTTCTACCTTCAATATCCAAGGTGTTCGAAAGACTTATTGCGGCTCGAATCTCCTCATTTATTAAAACCAAGCAAATTATCCCTGATCATCAATTTGGTTTCCGTTCAGGACATAGTACCACGGAGCAACTGCATCGAGTAGTGGATCAAATTCTCCTAGCAGATGAGAACAAGGAATACTATAACGCTCTGTTCTTAGACGTCAAAGAAGCATTTGACCGCGTTTGGCACTTGGGACTTCTTGCTCCTTAAGTCATTCCTTGTCAATAGGAAATTTGTTGTGCGGTTTCACACAGCAATATCTGCAAGATATAATGCAAAAGCGGGCGTGCCTCAAGGAAGTGTTTTGGCGCCATTGCTCTACTCCTTATTCACCTCTGATATGCCTCAGCCCAGCATTGATCTGGGTATTCAACCAAGCGATATGATGATGGCTACGTTCGCTGATGACGTGTGCGTCACGTACAGGGCGAAATGCGAATATGAGGCTGCAGATGGCCTACAGGAGTATGCAGCATCATTTGAAGATTGGGCAAGAACCTCAAATATTGCCATTAATAAAGGCAAATGTACGAACCTCGGCTTCCTTAATAAACAAAAAAAAAAAAAAAAAAAGACGAGTTGATCTGGCCCTGTCAATCTGTCTGTCTGTCCGTCTGTCCGTCTGTATGAACGCCAGTTTCTCAGGGACTATAAGAGCTAGAGCAACCAAACTTGAAATCTAGATTCGTTATGTTCGTAGTTTATACGAGTTTGTTTCTGATTTTTGAATTTCCTCTCCTGACCCCGGAATTCGAAAAAAAAACGATTATTAAGCACAATTTTCAACCGATCCAATTTCGTTTTGGCATATTAAAAAGATTGTTTCTAATTTACCTTGCGAGTTTCGTTAAGATTGAACAATAAACACGGAAGTTATACAACATTAAGTACCGTGAAATAGTGCGGGGGAGGGGGGCTAAAAGGCGCGCGCAATGGCTAAGTACGTGCAAAACTGTGTGCATGTTTGAGAATGTGTATGTATGGCAATATATGTATGCAAAGAAGCTCTCGTAGTCTGGTATACTCGACTACAGATTTCTTACTTGTTCATGTTATCATTGCAGTAAATATCAAATTTTGCTCTACATTTGTTGACAATTCCTTCTTCCCTTTGCCTTTAAAAAAGTTAAATAAATAAATAATAAATCAAAAAGTTACATACCTTAGGCTAGAAATAATTATATGAGAGCCTGTAAAGTATATATTTTCTTGATCAGGACGACTACCTAAGTCGATCTAAATTTTTCTGTTTGTTTGTCTGTCAGTTCGTCCGTATGAAGTTCTGTGTCTCCGAAACCATAAGAGCTAAAGCAACCATGGCTGCCTGTAAAATCTCTGCAATGGTCTCGGACACGGAAACCAGAATAAGAATTAAACGATTCGATTCGATTGGCAAAGTAAAACCAAACTATATATAAATATAAATATATATATATTTTATATATATATATATATATTTTTATTTATATATATCTGTGTTGCTATTTTCATTGTAAGTAGATATTAAGCAGAACACATAATAAAGTACAATAAGTTTGTAGTAGCACTTGATTATGGCCAATAACTTGTGTAACTATGTACGGACATGTGTGTGTGTATATATATTTTTAGAGCTCTTTAAAGTATCTTCTGGTATGTACAGGTCGAACAGACACGATTTCGATTTGAAGTGTATATTCTGTGTCAAGTTGTTAAAAATTAAATTTGAAACTTTTTTTGTTGTTGTCTTTGTTTTGTGTTGTTGTAGCTGCTGTTGTTCTTGTTGTAAAGATGTTGGTTTCGCTTTGTGATTTTGTTTTAGCACTCAATTTCAGTTTAAAGTTCATAAAATATTCTAACATATTTCAATTCATTTTACTTCTTATTATTTTTGTGCTTTGTTTTGGTTGACTCTTCGCAAAAGTTTTTCCCTATAAGTTTTCCTCTGTGTCGCTCTGATTATTTATTTATATGAAATTTTTTTTTTATTTCGCTCCTTTTCCTTTTGAAAAATGTAAAGAGGGAACTTATAGATTTATGCAAAATCGAAGAGTTTATAACAGATAGAAATAATCATCTGAGACACCATATATATTCTTAGTGAAGACGTCTAGCCGAGTCTATCAAGCTCTGTCCGTCCGTCTGTCTGTCCGTTTGTATGAACGCCTGTTTCTCTGAGATTATAACATTTAAAGTAAATTAGGAATCTTACACTACACGAGGTGATTTTAAATTATAGTACGTGTAGAAGTGTGTATATGTGTGTATGCTTGTGTATGTTGGCAAAAGGATTCTCAAAGAACTTGTGCTGAATATGAAGATTTATTAAATGTACAGCACATATATACATATATATATATATATATCTCATATTCTATACAATTTCTATGCAATTTCCTTGCACAGGCTCTCAGAGCAACTTCAGAAAACAGCTGCCCAGATTTTTATATGCAGCTGTGATGTTATCCATATATCAATCTTACTTGAATCGAAGCTTTAAAAAACTTCTAACGATTTTCAAAGGAAATTCAGTCCAATGTACACATTTTTCACACATTTCCACTTACAGCGCAAATGCTTAAAGGGAAACTGCTTTAAAATCAACAATGCACTCTAAAGAAGAAGATGAAGAAAAGTACTTGTAGCAGAGCATCGTGAGACGCACTCATAAAGACTTTATGTATATAAAATAATATAGTCTCTAGACTTTATGTATATAAAATAATATAGTCTCTAAGATAGAAAAAAACTATTGAAGATGCACCAAAGAAAGGTAGCTACTCACTTTGGAGTATCTTCATTAGTTTTACTCTATCAAAGAGACTATATTATTTTACACATAGTATAAAACGGGACAATAATTGTTACCTGTTTAGAGTATGGCTATTACCAATTGGGAATTATAGTTAATTGATTCCCCTTGCCATTAAAATAATATAAAACGGGAGATTATAGATTTGTGCAACGATAAGTATAACAGGTAAAGTAGATCATCTGAAACCCTATAGAATATATATATTTTTGATCAGGTTAAAAGTCGCGGGCAACAGTTTAAAGTGCGCGTAAAACTCTGTTTATGCGTGTGTGTGTATGTCTGTGTTTGTAGGCCAAAGGGGTTCTCGTAGTCGCGTACAGCCGACTCAGCTTTCTTACTTGTGGATTTGTATATTTATTTTGTCATAAAAAATATTTCTATATAAGCAAACAGTTTGCTTCATATATATACGCTCAATTTGTATATAGTTTTATAGTTATTCATATTCATATATACATTTATATATACATATATATATATATATATATATATATATATATATAATTAAGTGTATTTCAATGTTTGTTGAATTTGATTGGCAAGTGAATTGTCAGTTAATGAGAGTTTTGGAATTTTAATTTGTTTGTTTTGTGGCTTTTAATTAATCAGCACATTTTCCCTCTCTGCCCTTGCTACCCTCTCGTTAGGCTACTCTTTATGCTTCTCTTTAATTTAAAATTGTTTTTGTTGTTTGAAAAATGAATTTTATATTAAATTAAATGCATGTGGCTTACCTAATTGCAGCTGTTTTTACTGCAATATTTGCGCATTGCCTGATTCCTGTTCATAATTAATAATACATCAAAATTAGCACCTAATTTGCATTTAATTCTTTTATGAATGGATTCAGTTGTAAAAATTGTTTTTAATTTATGTGAAAATTTTCATTAAATTTGATTATGAGCACTTTAATTATAACATGAAATACTGTTGTTGTTGTTATTGCTGCTGCTAGCTGAGACGTGTCTCATGTTGATATAACTTAGAGCAACACCTAGTAAAATCTCATTTCATGCTTAATTAAATGTTACCTCAAGACGAGATTCTCATTATGCGCACATTTTCTGGTAAAACTGTAGTCGCATTATGCACAGCATTACGCTGTCTGACTTTGAGCTCAGATATAGCCGCATAGCCGCAGATCCGCAGTGCCGCAATGCCTCTTGCATGTTGCAACACACCTGCCGCAAAATAACCTTGCTTGTGCTTAAGCAAGGTTAAAGGAGAATCTTAACTTCAACTCAATATGTTGTTTTAGAGCAGCTCACAGCTTAAGATATTCCTTATCTATGTATGTATGTGTGTGTGTATATGCGTGTGTGTGTGTGTGTGTGTGTGTGCTTGTGTTTGTGTGTGTTTGCAAGTTAGGCAAAAAGTTTTTGTTGCTCAAAAGGTTTTGGCCCGCATTTCAAATTGCCAATGTTGCATAGATTTAGGCGACGGAGGACCAAAAACTTTCCTTGCTTTAAATTATAACAGAAGAGAGGGAGAGAGAGAGAGTATGAAGAAGAGATAAGCAGAGAGCAAGCGGGTAGGTAGAAAATAAAAAAAATAAACTTTTGTAATTACATAATTATGAAGGGCGACTGTAAAGTTGTAAAAAGCATCGAAAACAAACGTAAAACACAACAGGAACAACAGAATGAACAGAGGAGAACAGAAGAGTGAAGAGCAAAGAACAGTTAAGAACAGAAACAACAGCAGCAATTGAAGTACATTAATTAATTGGTAAATAATTCATTTTATTTCTGGCCTGCTGTTCCATTTTTAAACAAGGGAAATGGCCCCATGAACTTAAGACCTTTGATTATTAATGGCCAAGATCCCAAAAAAGTTGCTCATTAGGCGTAGGCATCATTTAATTTATACATTTCAAATATTATCTAAGTTTTCCCATATGTGTGTGTGTGTGTGTGTGTGTGTGTATTAACACGTACATATATGAAATGTAGCATCTGTTGTAGTTAATTATAATGAGCAAACATGATGTTAGGCCAACAGCAGCAGTTAGTCAGTGGGTTAATATCGAAATACATTTGTGGCTTTTTGGCACATCATCAAGTATGCATAGGGGTTAGTTAGAGATTGAAACTTACCCAGAATTTGAACGTGGATCTACCTCGGGCCAGCTTAGGCGTCGTTTGCAAAATGCCAAAGGTGGACGTGGTGGGGGATCCGGTTGATGCAGTGGCGAATTTCGGCTACGAAACGAGCCAGTGCGCGGTGGCGCCAAGCACTCGAGGGCGCGGGACTGACGACGCGAATTGATGGGTGTATTCCCAGCGGATGAGGAGTTGCCTGCCACACAGCCGCTGCCAGGCAGTGGCACCACCTTTGGATACCCTATGGATACACAACACAAAATATATATACATATTTATATATAATATACTCTTAAGTATGGATTTGGTCATGCAAAAAATTTAACTGGATTAAAATATATATACATATATATATATATATATATATAAACTTTAAGCTAAACATTAAGCTCTAAACTTAAAATAAATAAAGCCGAGAACTTTCGCACAACTCGAATTAAGTTTTCATGTTGTCTACTGAATCATTTTCGTTCGCATTTTGTTTCTCTTTCTCCGTTTTCTACTGCTTCTATTCATTTTTTATTCTATTTTCTTATTTTATTGCTTTCTTTAGTTTTTCTTTCTTTTTGTGCGAGTGCAATTGTGATACACAAGTAGATGATGGTCGTTACTTTTGATACAATGGTAACTACTTAGCAGCGAAGCGAATGTTAATGGATTAGGGGACAACTGCAATTTAGCGCTGGCAACAGACACAGGCAAAGGCACAGACAAAGGCAGAGGTGTAGGAAGGGGCACAGGCGACAGGAAGGAAAACGGAAGGAAACAACCCAACGCAACAGCACGCAAGTGGACCAAAGAAACGAACCAACGAACCAACGAACCAACGATCCAATGAAACAACCAGACAGCCATTCCATTTAAGTAAAGTCAATGTGATGCGGTCAATGTGGCGTTAGCTGTAGTCTGTGGATAATGCTCGGGCAGGATATGGAGTAGTAATGCCGGGGGATATATAGCCACAACCTTGACATGCATCTGTGCGGCTGCTGCTGCTGCTGCTGCTGCTGCCATTGCTGTTGGTGCCAGTCACAAGGACAATGGCAAACTATTTGCTGCCTCTGGCTTTCGTTTTAATACCATGCACTAGTGACTGGTAACTGTTATTTGGTAACTGGTAGTTGGTAGTTGGTAGTTGGTAGCTGGTAGCTGGTAGCTGGTAGCTGGTAGCTGGTAGCTGGTAGCTGGTAGCTGGTGACTACTGAATGTTGTTCTAGCATAAAATGATGCTATGTGCTCACATAGATTGCATTGCCTTGGCTGGGGATACAGCTGCCACTCCATTTGTATAACCATTGCTGCGGCTTCATCATGAAAGCTTATTGGACTTCAGGCTGCCTTCTGCTTATGCAAAAGTCCAAAAAAATACATACACACATACACATATATATATATATGCATATATGTATGTGTGAATTTACTACAAATTGCTCAACGTGTGCAGTGTATATAAAGTCGAAAGTTGGTTAAAGTAGAAAGTAAAAAAAATTTGCTATTTATACACTCAACCACACACACACACACAAACACATTCCCATTTGTATATATAAGAAATTGAGCACTAGAAAGAGACAAACATATAGAGAAAGGCATATGTTTAGTGTGACAACAAATGCGCTTACACGCTAGCGGTTTCTAAAGCTGCCACAGTCCCTAGTTGCCACATCCTGCTTTCAGCTCAAGCTTTAACTCCTCATCTGGTGTTTGTTGACTTTGTCCTTGTCGATGTCGTTGTCGTTGACATTGTTGTTGGTGTTGATGTTGCTGTTGTTGTTGCTGTTGTCGTTGTTGTTGTCGTTGCCGTTGTCTATGTCATTTGGCCCAAAACCGCTCGTTCGTGGCACATGCAACAAGATAAGCCAATTTCAATTTGATTCAAACGCTGCAGACGTTTGTAAATCAAAAGCCAAGCAAATGCCGACCCAGTGGTTCGAATATGCTACTTTCAACATAGTGTGGAAACACCAAGTGCTATGGGCAACTATACGCGGATTGTCTGAGATATATGCATGGAGATAGCGACGGACGCTGGTGGCAACGGATGCAGCAACGGAAGTAGCAGCTACAGTGGCAGCATTTTTGTGGCAAGGCAATAGGAGGCTGTCTTGACTTTCAAATGTATTTGCATTTTGTAGCAAGCAACAAGCAGCAAATAGTAACAACAATTGCACCATTGAGTTTTTCGATTTAGCTAAGAATCAAGAAGAAGAAGAAGCAGAAGAAGACGGCAGAAGAAGAAGAGTCCTGCAAAGGAGTAGAGTGGAACAGGCAACAGCAATAGCTGATATGCAATGTTGATTGCATTGCAGTTGCATTTGCTGCAGGGAATTTGTATGAGTATTTGCCTAAGCATTTCTGAGACGCCTTCAACAAATTTACAACAAATGGCAAAAACTTATCTGCCTTAAAATTCTTCATAAATTTATCTTCCTCTTTGATTCTTTCTCTATCTATCTCTCTCTCTCTCTCTCTCTCTCTCTCTCTGTCTCTCTCTCTTCAAATCTCTTTCAATGTATTCCGTTTACCCGCTGCTTCCCTTATGATATAAGCATGAAACATTCAATAAACTTTTGCTGTTTGCATATTTGCGGCTCTTGCCACAGCACAAAGAACATATCGATTACACATTGAATTTCCCAAAAACTTTTGCATTGTTTTACGTTTTTTTTTCGATTCTAATTTTTTGTTTTGCATTTTGTTTATTTATGACTTTCTGCAGCTGTTTGAGATTTCATTTCGTCTATCTGGATGACATGGCGTATGCGCAATATAGAAGCAAAAGCTAAGCACAAATATTTGCCTGCAAAATCGTTTGGACAACTAACAATTAACAAAGATAACTTAAGTTGATAACAAACTTGAAATTGACAAATGAATCGACAGTATATATATATATATATATATATAGTATTTATATAGGTTGTCTATTACAATATTTAATTGATACATTGAACTTAAAGTAGATATATACACGTTTATTCTTCTGGTTGTGGCAGCCGTCAGTGTTTGAGCTGCTGTTAAAGGCGCGTCAAGCATGCAACAATCTGTTTGAGAGCACTTTACAGCTACTTCAACTACTCATACCTGAAAAGCCTCTTAATGGCTGCAACAAACTGCTGGGTGGTGTTTAAAAAAGGAGCAACGCTAAACTAATCCACTTCATCATGCAACTGCCACGCAATGAACCGCAGACTATATGTACCTGTGCTTGTATTAGTGGATGTTGCCACTAGCCGTAGCCTTTCGGTCATTGAAGCGTTGTGTACAGCTCGTTTGCATCATGCCATGACTGCAATATCTTGTTGCAACACTCTAAGCTTACCTTAAAGATACCTCTAGGGTGCAAACACGAGCTGCTGTTCATTTTTCAACGCTCATTCTATGTGTTGTGCTATGTGCTATGTGGTATGTGGTGTGTGCTGTGTGTTGTGTGTTGTGTTAGCATTAATAGACGAACATAACACTTAAATGGTGTGGTATTAGGTGTGGCCACTCTATACACTTAATTGGCATCCATTAAGTTTCCAATTATTAGCATAGTTTATTGTTAGTCAATCCAAATAAAATAAAATTCTATTACTTGTATATAAGGAAAATCTATCAAGGAATTTCATATAGAAATCGAATATATTTAACGAGCTTTTATATTCTTGTGTTAATATTATTTAATTTGAGCATTCATCAAACGTACACGTATTATGTATTATATATTACGTATATCGTTACGTTATACGGCTTGTCATGTATTTTCATTAATCTTGACACAGTTTGGGGCCAATTAAGAGCTTCTAACATAAAAGACACTTGCCTACAGTCAGAGTCAGAGTCAGTCACCTAGTGGCGCCAGTAATTTATCAACCGAATGTGTATATTATTTTGTATGTTTCGAAGAGCAGCGCGGGGGGGGAACAGAAGGTGGTCGTAAAAGAAGAACCAAATTTCAGACAAGGAACGTGAATGTTGTATACTACACTATGATATGGAAGGTGTATGGTAGTATGTAGAAACTTACCTAGTAATGGATTAGTAGCATTTGGATTTCCGATTACCACGCCGCCGGAGGGGTAATTGCTGCCAGCTGCTGTTGCTGTCACGCCCGCTGTGGGCTGTGTGGGCGCACCATAGACACTAGCACTGGTAAGACCTAGACTGCTGCCAATGCTGGCTTGTTGTTGCAGCGGTGCGTGAGCATGTTGTTGCTGCTGATGCAAAAGTTGTTGTTGCTGTTGCTGCAATTGCTGAGTAGATTGTTGTGTTGTTAAGATACCGCCAGCTGCAACACCACCAATGCCAGGCGCACCAGCTGCACCTGCTTGCTGCTCTGTTGATTCCTGACGTGATAGTGAAAAGCGTCGATTACCAAGTCCCAAACTGGAGATGCCACTTGTTACATATTGTTGCATGGAACTGAGGAAACTCATGGCGGCATTTGTTGTTGTTTGCTCGAATTGTTATTGTTATTGTTGTTGCTTTTGGTGTTGTTCTGATTGTTACTGTTACTGTTGTCAATTGTTATCGTTGGCCCTTATACCGTTGCTGTTGCTGTTGCTGTTGCTGCTGCTGTTGCTGTTGCCGTTGTCTTTGTTGGTATTATGAAATTAATCACTTGGAAACTTGGTGAATGCAAAGCTAAGGATTTGCTTTCAAATTCGTTATGTTTTCTAATTATAAAATATCCTTGTTGGCTGCTGTTGCTGTCGCTCCTTGTTGCTGCTTGCTGCTTTCTTAATTGCCACTGTAAGAACAGGCTGGGCAACGCTCAAAACTCTGTAAGTAAAAGAATCATTTCGACAAAAGTCTCAGATTTGTTTGTGCTTGCCATATTCTTATTTTTAGTCTTAATTAAAATTCTGGTAAGGCTCTAATCAATGTCAAACAGATTGCCGAGCTTAACCCTAATAAGGGTATATGCATACCCTTCTTAAATATGTACACATACAAATATAGATATATTACCTGAAATAAACCCACACAGATATACATACATACACAAACAAACATATAAATATACTTTTATATATGAATAGTCAGATAGGGAGACGCTATTGGTAATTTTTGCCTATTTTTGTAGCATACTTTTTAGCGCAACAAAAAAATTGTTTTCTTTAGCTTCTGGCAGTGTAGTTTTTGTCTCTGATTGAGTTGTCGTCATGGTTTGTGTTGACTCATCGACTGCTGTTTGTGCAACCAATTTGCGCAAACACAAATAAAAAAAAAAGAAAAGCAAAATGAGTGGCAGCAAAGCTTTTATTTAATTTATCGATTGATCTATAAAGCAATTTTATACCCCCGACAGTTGTTTGTTGTTGTTTCTGTTGTTTGTTATTGCTGTTGTTATTGCTGCTTTTTTTTTGGATTCAACCCTCTCTGCTTTGCACTGCTGTTAATTAATTTTGTTTTGATTGACTAGATGAACAGTGAAGGGAATTGGAATTTGAACTGTTAGCAGTGCCAACAACAATTGCCAGGTGCTGGCACTTTTCATTGTATTTTGCTGTTCACACTTTAATCTATTGATGCTACTGCCAGTTCTGTCTTCCCTAATTAACGTTTAATCAGCTGCGCTCAGTGAAGCATTTTGTGGCTCAGAAATAATGCGACTAATCGATCTGCATGAATAATTGGCACCTTGGGCCACGTCAAAATCAAACTATATCTCTCTTGTGTGTGTATGTGTATGTGTGTGTATGTTTGTGTATTAGGGATTTAGGAATATCGGAAATTTTGCCACTTGACAGGCAACGGCAACAAAGTTGTTCATAAATTTTACTAGCAGCTGTGACCAACGTTTAACTTGTCAATATACTAATCGCATTTATTACATAGCATTCAACGGAAATTAGTTAATTAATCGCTAGCAATCAACTTAAAGCATTTTAATATGCTACACTAAACATGTAACAGCAAACACAACACACACACACACATACACACACATATACACATACATATAAACACAAAATCGATTGAAATTTTTCATATACCTTCAGTTGTGTCATAATAGATTATAATTCTAATATATAAATCAATATATCTATAACAGCCTTAAACGCTTCAGTTATCCTGTGTCCTTTTCTTGCAAATAAGCTCGATAGTAGATATAATTAACTTAAATCTAATGATGTTTATTTAATTTACAGGTGACAAAATAAAACTGTATCAAGTTACGTTTTTCCACAATTTGAAATGAATTTAAGCTGCGCGCAGGATATACAAAGATATTAAAAGCAAACTCTGGGAACCTGTTCTGTCTTTCTCCCTCTTACTATCTTCTCTTATTGTCTATTAGCAAGCAAAGCATTGACAGGAGGAGACAAGAAAATATTTCCATTGTTTTCCTTAGTCGGATACTACTGTACTACACACAGCTTTCTTTAATTTTGTTTTCATTTGTTTTGATTTATTTTTTGTTGTTTGGTTTTGTTTTGTTTTCAATACAAAATCAAACTATATAAAATATGACTTCGATCTGGAGAAATAAGCAATTGCATAATTCCAATGACCGAATTGTTACTGTTCCAAAAAAGTTTAAGTCAAACCTATACAATTGTACTTTATTAAATTTATACTGAAATTATATATTTTTAATACAATAGTATGGATGAAATTACTTTCGTGGAAAATCAGAGGAAGGTACATCGGTAGCTGCAAAAAGTATATTCAAATATACAAAAGCGTACCACAACGTAAACCGTAAGGTAAACCAAAGTAACCTTAACTCAAAACAGGAAAGCAATAGTCAATTATACATAGTGTGGCTATAACGAATTGGGAATTACAAGTAGTTGTTTGCTGTTGTATGTTGTCATTGCTTTAAATGTCAAATTTTAGTCTACACTTGTTGACAATTCTATCTTCCCTTTGCCTTTAAAAGAGGTAAAAGGGGTAGTTTTTGGATTTGTGCAAAATCGGGTATACCCCCGACTACACTTACTTTCTTACTGATTTTATTTTGATTAATATTATACATTATTATATTTATATATTATATTTATTTATTTATATATTTATTTATATATATTTATTTATTATATATTATTATATTTATAGTTTTACCCATATAGATATAACTATCGTATCACCACAAATCATCC